>AWOL01S0059377.1:0-18390 GCA_000715115.1 Nicotiana otophora | reverse complement strand
ATATATATATATATATATATATATATATATATATTCGGTTATTATTTTAAGAACGGCTATACAGTATCATTTTCCAAGCATTTTCATACTGCTCCATTTATGTTTACCTACTAGGGTTGTTTTTCAGGCTTTTTCAGTTATTACCTTCTAATAAAGTCAAGACAAATATTGGACTTAGTTTTCCTAAAACAACATATTACTCCTAATACTTCGAATTAGCTTTGATAGAAAAATTTGTATCTTAAAATATGCATTAAAACAAATTTGAATTTTTTCACAATTTGAAGTTAGCTAAGGCAACATTATTACTGAAATGATGGCAAACATGTTGGAATCTCCAAATTAGAAGATTATCATATAGTTTGAGATGAGAGAAATACAAAGATAGTTTACACTTATCTATTGCTATCTTTGTCTCGATTTATGTGATACGTTTTTTAGTATATTAAAAAAGAAAAGCATTTCTTTTATATTAATAATTTAAAACTCTAAAAATTTTCATTTTTCATTAATAACATATAATTTTAAAGCCACAAAAATATCTATAATATATTTTAAATCATAAATTTTAAAAATATTTTTTTTCTTTCTTACTTAAATTTCGTGTCTAGCCAAACATCTTATCAAACAATATCTTTCTCGGCCAGTATGCATTAGCTAGGTACCATTGATTACGCAGTAAGTAATATACATCAACTAATTAAGTAAAACATATTTAGTCGCTACTATCAAAATTCACCCTCCTTCGGCTCTTCATACTACTAATGATCTAGAATTGACTATTCTAGTCAGCGGTGGCAAAATGATTTAAAAAAATAGTTATTCACCCATATTATTCATTAAAAATAGGTTGGATAATAAAATTTTTAAAAACGGGTCAAATATGGATAAGAACCATATTATCTACTTAGAAAATAGATAAATAATGGATAACCGATGAATAAATAATGGGTTTAACTTTTATATTTGTAAAGCTTCAAATTGAGGGTTCCTCAAGTTTGGGAGACTAGGAATTCTCCCAAAAATAATCATATTCAAGAAGTCATGGATAATATGAATATTCATATTATCCGCCGATTAACTCGTTTTTTATTTGTATTAAATATGAGTCGGGTTGGATAATTTATTTGCATTATCCGCTTTCGACTCACACATCCGACCCGACCCACCTGTTTGCCACCCCTAATTCTAATCTCCATATATAATACGTACTTGTTTATGATCAAAAGTTGGAAGGCAAACAAGTAATTTCCCTAAAGCAATAGAATACATGTTTATGATCTAAATTTAGAAGAAATACAAGTAATTTCTTCATCCACCAAAGCAATGATAGAAACTCTATTTTACCACCACGGGATGCGTGGAATGAATAAGATTTTATTATTAACTAGAGATTTCTCGAGTTCGAGTTACGTGGGGAGAAATTTTTAATAAGAATCCCTTTCCTTTTAGTGGATCTTACGCGGTGAGAATTTACACTAGTTGGAGCAGCGGATTCCGAGAACCAAATGGTTAAAAAAACTCTGTTCTTTTTACAGGATTCTAGAATTACTCTTTTCACTTGTTGACTACATACAAAGTTAAATTAACTGTGTTCACACTAGCTACTAATCTTAGTCGCTAAGGGTCAAATTAAAGTGCTAATTTTGCTAATATTCTTGATAATGAGTGCTGGTATGATGCTAAACAAATAAAAATAAGTAAATTATCATTAAAAGCCACATTAATGCTAATAATAGTACAATTAAAGGAAGAAAACAATGAGGTAGTGATGGAAGAAAAAGAGGAGCTAAAGCACTTGCCTGGGACCCATGCCGTGTCTTCTCAGCTACCACATAATTATTTGTTTTCCATCTTTCTCCACTGTAATAGTAATTTTACTTCTTATCTTAGCTAAAGCAATTAATTAAAACCCAAGTCCCAAATCAAATCTCTCCCTCTGAAATTATGCACCCAATTTATATTGATTTTCTTTTATAACAAAGGAAAATAGAAAAAGAATTTTCATCATAGTGGTACGATGTCAAGTGAGCAAAGATTAAGGGAAGTAGGAGAAGGAACAACATCAACTATTGCTAACCATCATCAACCACCCCAACTGAGCAGATATGAGTCTCAAAAACGTCGTGATTGGAACACTTTCGGACAATATTTGAAGAACCATAAACCCCCAGTTCCTTTATCCAATTGCAACTACAACCATGTGTTACATTTTCTCCGCTACTTGGATCAATTCGGAAAAACTAAGGTACATTTACATGGTTGTGTCTTTTTTGGAGAATTCGAGCAAGCAGAGCCATGCACTTGTCCTCTTAGACAAGCATGGGGAAGTTTAGATGCACTAATTGGAAGACTTAGAGCTGCTTATGAGGAAAACGGTGGATTGCAAGAGACAAATCCATTTGCAAATAGTGCTATACGAATTTATCTACGTGAGGTAAGAGATTCTCAAGCTAAAGCAAGGGGAATTTCCTATAAGAAGAAGAAGAAAAAGAAGAGGAAAATCCAAATTAATTCTAGTAACAACAACGAGACAGCTGCTGCAACCTTTCAGTTGCATTAATTCTTCTTGATGCCTAATTCTCAAGAGGAAAATAAAAAATGGTAAAATTTCTTTCTTTGATAATAAGAGGATTGCTTTGACTTGCTTTTGCAGATATGGTCACACTTTCAATCTGAGGATTAATTGACTTCATATAGTATGAAGTAAGGATGTAAAATATATATACGTTCTACATAAAATATTCTGATTAAGTTGTTTCTCTATGCTTTCTTGGATATATCATTGAATTAGCTTCGGGATGTGAGTGTGAGCCCCTAAATTAGAGTTTTAAAAACCCTAAAAGTTTTGACAGCTTCTACTGGTTATTCTGGATTAAATTAAACTTTGATCTTCTATACTTGAATTTAGGAACAATAGCAACTATAGTTAATGAGAACACAGACACGCTCCTCTTTCTCTATCTAGATCTCTCCACACATAGTGTAATATAAAATTTTTATTCTTTTTAGGGGGGTCTTGCATCTTATTTTTTTATGTTTAATTTCAACGTCGTGTTTGTTTTTTTTCAATATTGTGTTTTTACGGATTCTGCACGATCTTATGATTGAAACTGGGGTTGCCTATTTATAGTCCATGTATAATTAAGTCAGAAAACTAGTAGACTTCTGTGTATAACATGTATATTATGGAGTATATATGTACGTATAAGAGGGTTGTCTTTCGGTGTATATATATAGATAATTTCTTCACAACAGGAATGAGCAACTCTCTCTGGCTAGCTGCTTCCTCGTGCTGATATCTACCTTCCTTTTTCTATGTTCCACTACTCAAGCCATTCCAATGTCATTATTGTTCATGTTCCTGTCCATATTCTATATTTGTTCCATAAACTAGTTAATTATCGTCCTTTTCCCCTTCTTTGTTTCCCTTCAATTCTTATTCTGTGTTCCAAAAGCAAGCCATATTAATTTCCATTACGACCTCAGAAGAAATTAATTACTATGATAGTATTGGGGAGAATTCTAGTAGAAACTGACCATCAAGCTAATATTGATAAGATTTTGCTCTTACCAATATGACACGACGAAGACAATATATGTTACTCCAGGATGTTTCTTTGGTGTATATTCATTGGTAAAATCAAAACAACCATAATTCTAACTGCACATAATTAATGAGTTGGATAGCATCTGTAATCTGAGATGTTCTATCTTCTCGTATATATGGATCAGCTAGATCGAGCTCTTTTATAACTAAAAAAGATTTTATGTTGTGTACATTCTTATTACGCACGTAAGGACACGACATTCATATTAAGTAGCCAAATAAAAATGTACACAAAATAAAATCGTTATCGATGTCCTTTCTCTTCTTTTTTTATTGTGGGGTGGGGGTTCCTCTTCCCCCTAATTAATTTTCTGCTTTCTTCTTGTTATAATACCAGCTGTTATTCTGGTACATCGAAAGCTGCAGGTAGTGCGTTAAACTGCTTCGTTGCTAGCTAGTAGAATTTCTTCATAGATACTTATACACGGTAACAATTTTAATTTTTGGCGAGAGGCGAAGGGGTAGAGAAGGGTTAACTTGCTACTTGGGCATTCAAATCGAACTGAAAAATCGCACCAAACCGAAAAGTCAAACCAAACCGATTAAAAAATCTGACTAGCTTTGGTTTGATTTGGTTTGGTAATAAGTAAAAAAAATTATGTTTACCCCAAAAATAAGTAACAATTAAATTTGTACGCGGTTTAAAGGATACGCGTGGTTTAATTCAATACGAATAATTAAGAACAACAGATGAATGAAATGAAGACAAAATAAACGATCAAACCAAGTGCAATGTAATGACCAAGCGTGATCTTAGATTGAATAGTTGAACTCGTCCTCGATTTGACCCTCGGTACAAGCTCGTTCGCGAGTGAAGAAAAAAATAAATGAGTAATACCTTGAACAATAGCTAGTAGACAAAAGTAAACTTTTATTATTTTGAAATGCGTGTTACAATGTGTTAGACTAAAGAAAACCTCCCCTTTATATATTAGGAGAATTTCAGTCCTAGTACAATTCTAAAAAAGGTAAAAATCTTATTTTCCCAATAATTGTTAATCTATAATTGATACCGAACGGGATTCACGCCTAAAATTCGGTTGAAGGTGAAAAATACGACCCATATCCGTCATGCATAACCGTTCACCGCGTATCCCGAGTCCAGAATAGTTGGTTCGGGGTACGTCGCTTTTGTCGTTCCAATCTCAGATATATCGTTCATTCTTCCTGGTTCTCGATACGAGGGGTTCCTGGCCTCAATTATAATTATGTCGAGTCGTGCTTCCCTTTGTTCTCTCATTGGGAAATCGGAGAAAATTTTTACCCCCGAATTTATCCGTACACAGATAGTTCCCTCATTTTTCGGAAAGAAGATTTATCGAAGCGACGGAAAGTGATGAATTAACCCTGGTTCCTTCAACCGAGCTGACGGGTCATCAAAACGTCCCATCAGTCGTGTCGTTCTAACTTCGAACATGTGTCGGCCGCGGGTTGACTGTTCTCGAATGCGAAACGTCACGCATTGATTAAACTTCCTCTATAAAAGCTCCGACCCCTTTTTCACTTTTTAAATTTTCAATTCTATAGCTCTTTGATTTACCCTCGAATTCTCCACTTAACTCCAACCCCGTCAGATCTTTTTACATTGCTTTCTAGATCTTCATATCTTCAAATCTTCAAATCAGACCTTCATACCTTCATCCCCATCTTCAAATCTTCATCCTCATCTTCAAACCTTCATATTTTCCAGAATTCGATGGCAAAAGTTTCCAAATCTGTGCCCCAACAAACCGCCCCTTCAACTTCCAACCCGGCCATGGATGCTAAGGTGGCCGTTCTTGAAGTGGTCCCGGAGCCTCATTTGAAGAGTTTCGTTCCTGGGGGCTGTTCCATTAAAAATGACTTCAAAGTCGAGAAGGCCTCCAGTCAACAGGACCAAGGTGAGGGAGTATGGAGGTACAAATGCTCCGTTACTGAGGACACACTCCTCACAGTTCGAGTGGACTGCAACTGGTAGGGCAAGGAGGTGGTCGTTCCCGGGCCCAACAAAGACATCACCACTCACGTGGAGGAGTATCTAAGTGTTTATACTTACCCCTTCATGCTCGCCCTGGTGGACTCTATAATCCTCGACTTCTGCAAAGGTTACCAGGTCTGCCTTGGAAAGATTCACCCGTCCTTTTGGAGGATCGTAATCCTCCTCCACCACTTCGTAAACAACACTGAAGCACCACCGTTCTCCCACGACCACATGCTTTGTCTCTACAGTCCCCAAATCTTCTGAGGGGGGTTGATCAAGCTCATTCGTCGAGCAAGTAAAGCTCCATTCTCGAGCATCGATAAAGATCGAGATCAAGGTTGGCAGGGGAGGTTCATTCGGGTGAAAATCGAAGACCTCATTCCCCCCGAATTTCTATTTTCCCCTGAAAAGTGGAACTCATCCTGTAAGTCTTCTCCCTCTCGAGTACGTGGTACTTCCTTTTTATTCTTTTTCTAATTGCATGTGTCTTTGGTTGTGCAACGGTCACCCAAGTTATCAATGCAGTCCCCCGCTTCAAAGAGTGGATCGATGGGATTTGCAAACAAATGTCTTACTTCGAGCGCGAATAGCGCAAGCTCTCGAAGGGCAAGTGGGAGGCCCGTTCCCATGGTGAGTCTTCCTCCCGAATAATTACATTTATATACTAAACTTTTATTTTTGCTAAGTCTTTTTTCCTCTCACAGGTTTGCCCAAGACTACAGAACTTCGGCTATTGGATGAGGACGAGCCCTCATCCTCGCTTGTTGAACCCTCCGCTTCGGGACAGCCCGGAGTTGCCGCAAAGGAGGAGAAAAAGAAGAAAAAGAGGAAATCCTCTGGCTCTCTTGATGCCAAGGTGAAAAAGAAGAGTGTAGTTGTCCGAGTCTGGAAAAGTAATAAAAAGTGTACCAAAGCCAGGGTACAGGACCTCGATTCCCTCTTCTGGCTCAGGGATTACCCGGAAGATGATGACCTGGAGTTCGTCGCTCATGGGTCAACCATCGACGAAGGAGAGCAGGCGGCAACCAGAGAAGGTGGCCGAGAGGTCGATCCCCCTCTATCTCGGGAGCCAGAAGGAGAATTGGGACATGACCTCCCGAGAAGCCGCTCCTGCCCCGAAGGAAGTAGCCGGTGTCATTGATATTACGGAGACGCCGTCCCACACAGAGTCTATCTTTGAAGAGTCTCAAGCCAATAAAAAAAAATCAAATGAGATGTCACGGTCCGCAGATGATGCCCTCAACATGTTCTTCGACAGCATGGACATGAGCGCGTTGGAGTACTACTCCGGGCTTGGTCACCTGGAGGTCCCAAAAATGGATGTGCCATCGAGAGCGGACGAGCCAAGCTCGAGCCCGAAGCTAGTGAGGCAGTTCCCTGCCCTAAGTGTAGACCCCGACCGTAAAAGAACGGTCGTTCTTACTATCCCAACGGATGCCTGGGTGTTGTCCACTTCGGTGGGTGTGGCCATTTATCTTTGTTGTCTGGTGACCGAGGAGGATCGGGCAAAGATGAATGAAGTAGGCACATCGAGCCTCTTCAATGAGGCGCAACAGGTACTGAACCGGATAAAATGTCTACTCCTTGTATCCTTTGTGAATATTGCTTAGTTTTAGCATGTTCTAACGACCTTATCATTTTGTTTTTCAAGCTTCGGTGCTCCACTATGAAAGCTTCCTTCGGTCTTGAATGGAAATTAGCCAGCTCGAGTTCGAGCTCAAGGAGAAGATCCAGAAGAATGACATGCATAGGGCTCTCGGTGAACAACAAGATGAGGCTCTTAAGGACCTCCCAATTCTCTGAGCCGAGCTCGAAAAGGCACAAAAGGAGGCCATGTCCGTAAAATGGGAGTACGCCGATCTGGTCGAGAAGGTAAGGATCTTTGAGGCTAAAAATGAGAGGCTACTCGTGATGACTAACAACGTAACTTCACAGGTCCAAGAGAAGATAGACTTGATTGACCAGCTTCAGGCCGAGATGGATGAGGTCAAGACCACGGCCGAGGCACTGAGGGACAGGATGGACCTGCTAGTTTCGAAAAAGGAGGCTATAAAAGAGGAGCTGGCATCGATCAAGGACCAGCTCCGGGTGGAAAAGGACAAGGCCGGCAAGTGGTCTCGGCTAAATGACTAATTGCGGACACAACTGAATTCAGCCGCCTTGGAACGGGATGCCCTTGGCCAGGAATATACCACGCTGAAGTCCAAATTGGAGGCATCTTCGATTAATTCCTCCAAAGTCGAGGAAATGCTGGCCTAGTATAAGGCTGATGTGGAGACAGCCGATACCGTTTAAGGACGAAGATCGAGTATGTAAAGTGGTTGTCCCGGAGGGAGACACTCAAGGAGATTTACACCCTAGGATTTGACCTGTCGGCCGAGATTGAAGAAGCCAAGAAGCTCGAGGCCGAGGCAAAGGAACTTTATGAGCCCGAAGGCTCCAAAGTTTCTGAAGGTTTCGGTGCCGAGTCGAGCTCGGTGAAGATGAGGCGTAGATGCCTTAGTTCTTTTTTGTTCCCCTTTTGTACATTTTCTTTCTTGTTTATTTTGAGGCCGTTTTATCGTGCCTTTGTAAATATTTTTTGCGATATATAAAATTTTCCATCGTGTTTTTTACTTTTTAGGATTTTTTTGCCATTTATTTTATTTATTTGCATATCGTCCCTAATCCCTTAGCATAGAATCAAGCATAATCTAGAGCATCTTCTTCGAAGGTGCGAATGGGGCTCGATTTTGATGGAAACTCTGGATTACTCGTGGCTTCGATATTTCGATAAAATCGAAGGCCTTTAAGATGCTTAAGTGTTTTAGTTATATATGACGATGATTTTGCCGATGGTAACCCTTTAATAGGCTTTGATTATACGTAAGGGCCTTACTTTCTGAGTACGGACTTCGGACGTCTTCGAGCCATTTTAGGGTGGCAGTAGCGTTTCATATTATGGCACTGCCTGGTAGGCTCAATGCCTCCGAAATTTAATAGCCCGGGCCGTCCAATGTTTTATCGGACGACAGTCCCCCAATCGGGGTATCCCCTAGGCTTTAGGATCTTGGATCCATTGTGAAGCATCGACGATGAAGCGAAATGCGTAGTAATAAAGTATGAAGGAAGCAAAAATTTCTTTCATTGTTTTATATCTAGAGTACATAATCGGGGGCGCATAAGCCTTGTTTCGTGGCTGGAGTGGGCTATATGGGCAAGATTCGTTTGACTGTTTGACCCTTACAGTGAATCCTAACCATGAAGCCTTGACTTTTGACATATAAAATTTGCTCTTTCTAAAGATCTTAACCTAAGGGTAATGGCCCCCAGTATTTGAGGCCAAACTTGGGTTTGGTGCACACGATCAACAATTCTAGTTTAAGGCCGATCTTCAAAACTAAGGTAGCACGTTTTACTGTTGCCTAGTTAAAAACCTTGCCAAAAAACCCACTTCGGGACAAAACCAGTTCAAGAGAAAAAGAGTACAACACGTACTTTCAGACATAATAGTCACATTTGCCCTTGGCCAAGTACCTGCATAAGTTAGTCCGCAATATAACGAAATTAAAAAGGGAATTGAGTTTGTACCTTAGCAGTAGTACCACTCTAAGTGTGCCACGTTCCAGTTGTTCGACAGTTGTACATTGTTTCCCAACTCGAGCTTATACGAGCCTTTGCCAGTTATTCTGGAAACTCTATACGGTCCTTCCCAATTCGGACCCAGTTACCCGTCGTTTGGGTTCCGTGTGTGTAGCGTTACCTTTCTCAACACCAAGTCCCCAACTTGAAAATATCAAAGGTTGGATCTTCGGTTGTAGTACCTCCCTACTCACGCTTCTGAGCGTCCAACCGGACTAGGGTGGCTTCCCGCCTTTCGTCTAATAATTCTAGGCTCGTTGTCATGGCCTCGTCGTTTGACACTTCGGTAGCATACTGGAACCTGAGGCTCGGTTCCCCCACCTCGACTAGTATTAAAGCTTCCTCTCCGTAGACTAGAGAGAATGCATTCACTCCGGTACTTGACTTAGAAGTCGTACGGTATGCCCACAAGACTTGGTCACGATTTCCTTCTACTTTCCCTTTGAACCGGTCAATCTCTTTTTCAGGTTTTGGAGTATAGTTTTGTTCGTCGATTCCTCTTACCCATTTTCACTAGGGTGGTAAGGCGTTGATAATATCTTCTTGATCTTGTGGTCTTCAAAAAACTTATTTATCTTGCTACCGGCGAATTGTTTTCTTTTTATGAAAATGATCTCGGTCGGTATCCCAAATCGACATATTATGTGATCCCAGATGAAGTCGATGACTTTTTTCTCCTGGGCCTTCTCGAACACCTGAGCCTCGACCCATTTGGAAAAATAATCGGTCAAGAGTATTATGTATTGGGCCTTACCGGGAGCCCATGGCAGAGGACCGATGATATTCATTCCCCACTTCATAAACGGCCATGGCGACAGGACCGGGTGAAGCATATCTCCCGATTGATAAATCATTGGGGCATGTCTTTGGCACTCGTTGCATTTCCGTACGAAGTCTTTTGTATCCTTCTCCATTTCATTCCAGTAGTAACCGACTCTGATTAGCTTCTGAACGAAGGATTCTGCCCCCGAATGGTTCCTGCAAGTGCCCTCATGGACTTCTCTCTTGGCATATTCGGTATCTCCAGGACCTAAGCATCTAGCCAGTGGGCCAAAGAAAGACCTTCTGAACAATTTCCCTTCGACTAAGCTAAATCTGGCAGCTTTGGTGCGCAGGGCTTTCGATTCCTTGGGATCCTGATGGAAATTTTCATATCTTCAGGTAGTCTATGTATTTGTTTCTCCAATCCTAAGTCAAACTTGTCGTTTACTTTGGCGTGACCTTCTTCTACCACCGAGTTCATCAGCTGCACTACTGCCCCCAGTTGAATTCATCGGAATCGACAGACGACCCCAAGTTGTCCAGTGCATCGGCCTCACTGTTTTGATCTCGAGGTATGTGTTGCAGAGTCTATTCCTTGAATTGGTGTAGGGTTACCTGCAATTTGTCCAAGTATCTCTGCATTTGTTCCTCTTTTACTTCGAACGTTCTGTTAACTTGATTTATGATGATGAGGGAGTCACACTTGGCTTTGATCACTTCGGTTCTAAGGCTCTTAGCTAGTGACTTGCAATCATAGCTTCATATGCGGCTTCATTATTAGTCAATTTTACACTTCTAATAGACGGTCTAATTACGCTAAAGACATGTGGTTTTAACACTATACCAAGTTCGGATCCCTTCACATTGGAGGCACCGTCCGTGAATAGGGTCCAGATCCCCGAATAAGCCCTCGAAGTGAGCAGAAATTCCTTTTCGACCTCGGGTATCAAGGCCGGCGTAAAGTCGGCCACAAAGTCTGCCAAAATCTAAGACTTTATGGCAATTTGGGGTTTGTACTCGATATAGTACCCGCTGATCTCTATGGCCCGTTTGGCCAGCTGGCCCGAGAGCTCAGTCTTATGCATGACATTCCTTAGCGGGTAAGAGGTCACGACACATATGGGATAGTATTGAAAGTACGGTTTTAGTTTCCTGATAGCGCTTAGTAAGGAGAGCGCTAACTTTTCTAGGTGAGGATACCTTGTTTCGGCATCGCCTAGGGTTCTACTAACATAATAAATAGGAAATTATGTACCTTCTTCCTCCCGGACTAGGACACCACTTACCTCCACCTCGAAAACCGCCAAGTAGAGGTACAACTGTTCGTCTGCTTTTGGAGTGTGCAGTAAAGAGGGGCTCGACAGGTATCGCTTGGGTTCTTCCAAAGCTTGTTGGCATTTCGGAGTCCAAGAAAAATGTTCTTCTTTTTCAATAGTGAGAAGAACCGATGGCTCTTATCCGACGATCTCGAGATGAACCGGCCCAATGCGACTATATGCCTAGTCAGTCCTTGAACCGCCTTAACGTTGTCGACTATGGTGATGTCTTCTATGGCCTTTATTTTGTCGAGGTTGATCTCTATCCCCCGATTTGATACCATGAACTCGAGAAACTTCCCCGTACCGACCCCAAATGCACACTTCTCTGGGTTTAGCTTTATGTTGTACTTCCTTAATATATCGAATGTTTCCTGCAAATATTTCAAATAGTCATTTGCTCGCAGGGACTTGACCAACATATCGTCAATATAAACTTCCAATGATGTTTCTATTTATTCTTTGAATATTCGATTTATTAGGCCTTGGTAGATGGCATCGGCGTTCTTTAATCTGAACGGCATTACGTTATAGCAGTAGGTTCCGAACTTTGTTATGAAAGAAGTCATTTCTTGATCGTCCAGGTCTATCCGAATTTGGTTGTACCAGGAGTAGGCGCTGAGAAAACTGAGTATCTCATGTTCGTCCGTCTCGTCGATCATTCGATCGATGTTAGGCAAAGGGAAAGAATATTTTGGACATTCCTTGTTTATGTTCTTATAATCTACACACATCCTCAATTTATTTCTTTTTTAGGTTCTACCACTACGTTAGCTAACCAATCCGGGTATTTAACTTCCTAAATGGAATCTATTTTTAGAAGTTTGGATACCTCATCCTTCATGAACGCGTGTTTGATCTCAGACTGTGGCCTTCTCTTCTGCTTGGCCGAATGGAACTTCGGATCCAAACTCAACTTGTGAGTGGTTACCTCTAGTGGGATTCTTGTCATGTCTAGATGGAACAAAACAATCGGCATTAGCTTTAAGAAAATCAATAAGTTTTTTCCTGAGCTCGGGGGTTAACCTCGTGCCCAGGTATTCCTTTCAATCCGGTAGATGCTCGATTAATATAACTTTCTCCAACTCCTCAACCGTTGATTTGGTGGCGTCGGTGTCATCGGGTGCTATGAATGATCTCGGGACATTGTAATCGTCCTCATAATCCGGTCTTTGTTCTTTTTGTTTCTCCGGTTCAGTTTAGGCGGGTATCATTGATTGCTATTTAGTTTCTTCTTTTTTGGTCGGTTCTGTGCTTCTTGATGTTGAGACCGCGGGCACCGGGATCACTTGATCGACAGAAAACATTTCCCTTATGGCTGGTTCTTCTTCGTAAACCTTTTTAACTCCCCCCGGCGTGGGAAATTTTAGCGTTTGGTGTAAGGTCGAAGGGACCGCCCTCATGTTATGTACCCATGGACTTCCGAACAAAGCGTTGTATCTCATATCCCCTTCGATCACATAAAACTTCATTTCTTGGGTTGTCCCAATAGTGTTTACCGGCAAAGTTATCTCTCTTTTTGTTGTCTCACACGCCATGTTGAATCTATTCAATACCCGGACCGTCGGTACGACTTGATCCTGTAACCCCAGTTTCTCTACGACGCTTGATCTAATGATGTTGGCCGAGCTACCTGGATCAATCAATATACGTTTAACCCGAGATTTATATATAAGTACTAATATTAGCAGTGCATTGTTGTGAGGTTGTACGATGCCCTCGGCATCTTCGTCGCTGAACGAGATATCTCCCTCCGAAACGTAATCCCAGGTGAGTTTTTCCCTCGTAATAGACAATTTCGTGCATTTTATCATTGGCCCCGGGGAAATCGACTCCCCCAATGATCATGTTGATCACATGCTAAGGCTCCTCTTGTTCGACTTGTTTGTTGGCATCCCTGTTTCTGAAGTGGTTTTTAGCTCGCTCGCTTAGGAATTCTCGGAGGTGCCCATTGTTGAACAATTGAGAAACTTCTTCTCTTAATTGTCGGCAATCTTCGGTCCTATGATCGTAGTGTCGTGATACTTACACATCAAATTAAGATCTCTCTTCGCAGGGTCGAACTGCAATGGTCGGGGCCACTTGGTCTCTTTGATGTGCCCTATAGCTGACACGATACTTGCAACGTCCACGTTGAAATTGTACTCCGATAATCTTGATACTTTTCTACTCCCGAGTGAACTGGCAAACCCGCCCTTGCTCATCAGGCCCTGACTGCTCGGCTCTCGATCACTTCTCTTATTGTTCCTAGTTGGGTGACATCCGGATCTGTTTCCCCTCTGATCCGTGTTGTATGGCTGATATCGATCTCGGACCAACCTCGTCTTCTGATAAATGGCTCTCTTAGATCTATCATCGGTTCTGATGGGGGTAAACAGATCCATAAGGGGCCCCGAGTTGGTCGTCTTCGACCCTGATCTTCGATTGGTACCTGTTGTGGACATCGGCCCAGGTTAGCGTTGGGTACTCTACCAAATTTTGCTTTAGTTGTTGAGAGTCCACATAACTTCGGAGGTTGAGCCCCTGAGTGAATGCCTGAACGACCCAATCATCTGCAACTGGTGGCAGATCCATTCGTTCCATCTGGAATCTTGACACGAACTCCCTGAGCATCTCGTTATCCCTTTGTTTGACCTTGAAAAGATCTAATTTTCTAGTCTCGACCTTGATAGCTCCGGCATGGGCCTTTACGAAATCATCTGCAAGCATAGAAAATGAGTCAATGGAATTTGGAGGCAAGTTGTGATACCATATCATTGCCCCCTTGGACAAAGTTTTTCGAAACCTTTTCAGTAACACCAACTCGATTTCGTCATCTTCCAAGTCGTTCCCTTTGATTGCGAATGTATAGGAGGTTACATACTCATTTGGATATGTGGTCCTATTATACTTGAGAATGTCAGGCATTCGAAACCTCTTCGGGATCGGCTTCGGTGTCGCGCTCGGGGGGGGAGGGATTTTGGATATATATTTTGGAGTCTGGTCCCTTCAATATCGGAGGTGCTCCCAAGATCTAATTGACCATGGAGTTATATGTTTCCACCTTCTTGTCGTTGGCCTCAATCGTTTTCTCGCCTGACCCCTGCCATTTTGTTAATACTTCGAGCATCTTCATTACCTCTAAAATTTTTCCGGCTCGGCATCACCCGATCTTGCGGCAACTTGTTCGTCTCTCCGAGTATTTTCCCGAGATTGTTCGGGCTCGACCCTGGTAGGGGCATGGCTTTAGTTCTGCAGTTGTGCTATTGCCGCTTATTGAGCTTGCAACATTTCAAAAATCAATCGTAGGCTCACCCCATCACCTTCACCTTTGGGAGCTTCTTGAGCCGTTATCCTGGGTTCCCCGCGAATACTATTTTCGGGATCAGTTGGCAAATTGATGTTGATAGCCACCTGCGAGTTGGCATCAATCGGGTCGGCGACTGGGACACCATTGGGATCAGCAAAAGGCACATCATTACTGGGCACCACATTATTATTTTCGTCGTGATCGCCTGATTTAGCGTAAACGTTCAAGTGAACAAACTGAGAGTTTGACATTTTTAGGCTGACCTGGAATTAAGTTTTCAAAGAATAAGCGTATAGGGTGTGTTATGGAGATTCGCATCAAATCACCACTATTATCCTTAGCCCCACGGTGGACGCCAAACTGTTTACCTCAAAAATGAGTAACAATTACATTTGTACGCGGTTTAAAAGATATGTGGTTTAATTCAATACGAATAATTAAGAATAATAGATAAATGAATTGAAGAAAAAAATAAACGATCAAACCAAGCGCAATGTAATGACCAAGCCTGATCTTAGATTGAACAGTGAAACTCGTCTTCGATTGGACCCTCGGTACAAGCTCGATCGCGAGTGAAGAAAAGAACAAATGAGTACTGCCTTGAACAATAGCTAAAAGACAAAAGTAAACTTTTATTGCTTTGAAATACGTGTTACAATGTGTGAGACTAAAGAAAAACTTCCCCTTTATATAGTTGGAGAATTTCAATCCTAGTACAAGTCTAAAAAGCTAAATCTTCTTTTCCCGATAATTGTTGATTTATAATTGATACCGAAGAGGATCTTTGCGCTGTAAAATTCGGTTGAGAGCGAATATTACGGCCCTCAATCCGTCATGCATAACCGTTCACCGTGTCTCCCGAGGTCCAGAAGTCATACTTGGTCCGGGGTACATCGTTTTGCCGTGTCTGATGTCAGATACATCGTTCATTCTTCCTGGATCTCGATACGAGGGGTTCCTGACCTCGATTATAATTATGTCGAGTCATGCTTCCCCTTCGTTCTCTCATCGAAAAATTGAGAAAAACTTCTACCCTCGATTTTACCGATACACAAACCCGAACCAAACCGAAATATAAATATATAATTTTTGTATATACTTTTAAGACTTTATATTGAATTTTCTTTAAAAAATGTGTAGAAATATTTGAGATCCTCTCATGAGATGCAATATTTAATAGAACTATGGAGTGCATTCATTTTTATTTACTATAAATAATGGGTTGTATTACTTTCTTATCAAGTATTACTGAAATGCATTAATCATCTCTTTGTTCTTCCATAATAATTTGCCAAGACTTCTTATACCTTTTTTGAATTTGAAATGGTATTTCGATAATTTAAAATTAAATAGAATATATCACTACTTAGGTATCATCTTGATTTTTATATTTAATTATTAAATTCGGTTAACCTCTAAAGCATACATTAATGAAAAATTATTGTTAGACAACTAAGAGGTCGTTTGGTTTGAATACGGCTGATGCCGGGATAAGTTATGTTGGGATAAGTTATGCTTGGATTAGTTATCCTGGTATTATTTTTTATCCATTGTTTGGTATGTTGTATTAAAAATGACAATTGCATAATTTATAAGAAGAAGGTATAAGTTATCCCGGCACTAATTACCCTACCCTCTACAAGGTATAAGTTATTCTGGTACTAATTTTAATCCCGGGATAACTTATACCAGGTTTGCTAACCAAACAAAGTATTAAGGTGGTATTAAATTTTTATACCAGCATTATACCTTCTTATACATCATACCAAATAACCCCTAAGAAAATAACTATCATGTGTTACTAAAAATATTCTCCCATAAGAATATTTTAATAGATCATATGTTTGTCAAGTTGTTTTTAATTTTTACTAAACATATATTCACTTATCAAAACTTTATCTATAACTTTAACAAAGTAAGATTGAAAAATATTCTTGTAACAAAAAAATCCGAAAACCCCGAAAAATCCGATAAAATCGAACCACTCCAAACCGATATAGTTGGTTTGGTTTGATTTCGATAAAAATTTAACCAACCCGGTTCATGTATACCCCTACGTTGCTACTTAATAGTACAATTTTTGATAGTACCTACATAGTTATTGAAAATATAATTAAGTAAACAAAAATATTCTCTTGATGTTTAAATGAGATAGTCACACAATTTAATAAGGTATCAAAACAAGCAAAAAGCTTGAGTTTAAGTTGTATCATCACTTATTATCAAAAAGAAATTGTATGTGTTGGTTCATTAAAAAAGAATCAAACGTACACATAAATAAAAGTGTTGAAGATATAATTCAGTAGCTACTACATTCTTAACAACTTTTGGATGAAGTGATTACATAATTTATAAATACTTGATCTCTCTTGTGCGCCCAGTACCGTTTCAGGTTGTCGATCATACTAATTAATTAATGAAATAAGCAATTCTTTTTCTTTAGAGTCGGACAAGATATATGATAGATATAGACCTGTGATATGATGAGCCATTAAGTAGTAGCATTATCTGCAGTTAGGCCCACACATAAAAAGATTTCTTCATTTAACAAATCTCATGTAGGGTAAGAAGGTCGTAAGCAGGTCGCAGGTTTTTATAGATTAAATTTTAATTAACTTATTATTCAAATGAAAATGATAAGTGTCGTTTGTAATGGAAAACTACTTTTTTCCCGTTATACACATGCCTTAATTTTTCTCTAGTTTGACGTCTTTGAAGAAGGATCGTTCTACGGAAGTAAATCGTGACCATAGATTGTCTTCTTTACTCTCTTTTTCTGTATTTTTAAAAAAGAGTATAACACGAGAATTTGTATTTTCATGTAAGGTACAAAATTTAAAATTAAAGGATATTTGAGGAGAAGAGAAAATAAGACTTCCTAATCTATCTATTTATATTATTATTATTATTATAAAATTACGAATATTTTATACTAAATATCGAATGACAAAAATATTATTAACATATTGATCGATTATTACACCATCAATTATTTATATTAGTGTTCCCAAGAAATCATATGAAAAGGACAAAACTAGAAATACTACACCCGGGATAAAGAGTACTTGTAATAGAATCCATTGCAAATTAGGATTCCTCTTCAGCGACGATGATTTATTACAACTCGGAATGCACAAAAATTTGGTGGATTTGAAAGTTCTATCATACGCAAAATAGTAATTGATTTTTGAAGAGATTTGACTTCATTTTTGTATAAATGGTATCTTTATTTTTCATACGGAATCCTAAACTAATATATATTTATATTTTAAACTTCCTACATAATTCAATACGGAAAGATAATAATCAAAATTTTAATTGATTTAGAAATTCTAAATATTAATATATAATTTAAATGATAAATAATTTTTTCTAATACAAAATCTGATTTTAAAGGATAAAATAGATAAATGATATTTCGCTAATGATTTTGATATTGTTAATATAATATAAATATAGATATAAATACAAATATAGATATTGAAAACAAACAAAAAAACAAAAAAAAAGAAGAGAAGCAACCATAACAAAAAAAGATGCAATTCTCCAATTATTCTATTTTATCTCCATATCGTAAGAAGAGGGAGGAGCATTTGGTTACTTTTCATCGTTGTTGGACTTCGCTAAGCCTTTTGGGTTGGTGATTGCGAACTCTAGCTTTCAGAAGAGGGAGGGGCATTTGGTTACTTTTCAAAATGCGGTGGCGAAGATCCAGATTGACTATCTCCTCCTCAGGAGGCGTGATAGAGGGTTGTGCAAGGATTGCAACGTGATTCCGGGTGAGATACTCGCGACGCAGCATAGGCTCTTGGTGATGGACGTTAGTATTATG
>AWOL01S0059375.1:62903-93679 GCA_000715115.1 Nicotiana otophora | reverse complement strand
GTGGTTAGAGTTGTTCAAGGACTATGATATCACCATCTTATATCATCCAGGTAAGGCAAATATAGTAGCATATGCCTTGAGTAGAACGGCGAAGATTATGGGTAGCTTGGCATTCATTCTAGTGAGGAGAGGCCCTTAGCCATAGATGTTCAGGCATTGGCTAATTGATTTGATTGGATATTTTTTAGCCTCGTAAATTTCTAGCATGTGTTGTTGCCCAGTCATCATTATATGAGATATCAAGGATCGTCAGCNAAAATTATCTAGTGCATGACTTGGAGTTGGTAGCTATTGTTCATGACTTAATATTTGGAGGCATTATCTTTATGTTGTATCCTATGAGGTCTACACTAATCGTCGCACCAACATTTGTTCAAGCAAACGAATTTGAATTTGAGGTAGCAGAGGTGGTTAGAGTTGTTCAAGGACTATGATATCACCATCTTATATCATCCAGGTAAGGCAAATATAGTAGCATATGCCTTGAGTAGAACGGCGAAGATTATGGGTAGCTTGGCATTCATTCTAGTGAGGAGAGGCCCTTAGCCATAGATGTTCAGGCATTGGCTAATTGATTTGATTGGATATTTTTTAGCCTCGTAAATTTCTAGCATGTGTTGTTGCCCAGTCATCATTATATGAGATATCAAGGATCGTCAGCATGATGATCCTCATTTACTTGTCCTTAAGGACACAGCATTGCCAGGTAGTGCTAAGGAGGTGGTCATTGGAGATGACAGTGTATTGCGACTCCAAGGTCGGATTTTGTGTTTCTAATATTGATGGTTTGAGGGAGTTGATTCCTGAGGAGTCTCATAGCTCGAGGTATTCTCTACATCCAAGTGTCACGAAAATGTTGTGTGACCTGAAGCAACATTATTAGTGGAGGAAGATGAAAAAGGATATTGCTGGACATGTCTTGCGGTGTTTGAATTGTCAGCAGGTCATGTGTGAGCTTCAGAAATGGTTTCCTTCAGAAGATAGATATACCATAGTGGAAATGGGAATGCATCACCATGGACTTTGTGGTAGGACTATCACGGACCTTGAGGAAATTTGATGTTATTAAGGTCATTGTGGATAGATTGACTAAGTATGTGCATTTTATTCCAGTGACGAACTTCTTACTTCAGAAAAGTAGGCTCAAATACTTTATCCGAGAGATCATTCGTCTGTATGGTATGCCTATTTCCATCATCTAAGATTGGGGCACCCAGTTCATATTGCGGTTTTGGGGAGTTGTTCATTATGAGTTGGGTATATAGATTGAGCTTAGCATAATATTTCATCCTCAACTAGATGGTATATAGATTGAGCTTAGCATAATATTTCATCCACAACTAGATGGTAAGTCCAAGCGGACCATTCAGATCTTCAAGGATATGTTTAGAGCTGGTGTTATTGATTTTGGAGGCCATTAGGATCAGTTCCTATCATTAGCGGAGTTTGCTTACAATAACAGCTATCTGTCCAATATTCAAATGGCTCCGTATAAGGATTTTATTTGGTAGACACTGTCGTTCTCCTATTTATTTGTTTGACCCCATTGAGGCTAGGTTGTCGGGTATAGATCTGGTTCAGGATGCTCTAGATAAGGTAAAGTTAATTTAGAAGCAGCTTCGCACAACTCAGTCCAAGCAAACCTTTTATGTTGTTAGGAAGGTTCGTGATGTGGCTTTTATGGATGGTGAAAAGGTACTTTTAAGGGTCTCACCTATGAAACACATGATGAGGCTTAGAAGAAGGGCAACTTGAGCCCTAGGTATATTGACCCATTTGAAGTTTTAGAGTTGTTCGACAACGAATATTTTTTGAAAGAAGGAGAATGTACCAACCCGGCCATTCATTTTGAGTATTAGAACCTTGTTCTCCTATTTAATGCTTCCCGTATTTTCATTTGGTGTTTTTTGACTTACAGTGATGGTCGGTTTAGTTTTGGGAAGATTCGAAAGTGAAATGGAACACTTACTTCTATTTTGGAAGCCTAAAGTCGTAAGAGTTGACCAAAGGTTAACTTTTGAGTAAACGACCTTGGAATCAAGATCTGAAGATTCCTATGGGTTCATATGATGATTTTGACTTAAGCGTATGTTCGGATTTTATTTTGGAGATTCCTAGATGGTTTTGACCCTATTTGCCGAAAGTTGGCAATTTGGAGATTTAGAAGTTCATAAGTTTGACCAATAGTTAACTTTTGTGTTAATGAGCTTCGATTGGTGTTCTGAATCCTTTAATAGGTCCTAATGGCTTAAATGAGCTTATGTGCATAGTTTGGTTGTGATCAGGAATGTCTAAGTATGATTTGGACGCATTCGGCAAAGTTTGAAAGTTAAGAAATGGATTTTATCCTCGATTCTTGGTTTTGATATTGTTTGTTTTTGATGTTTCTAGCCTCTAGAAAAGTCTATATGAAGTATATAGACTTGTTAGAATGATTCGACGGGGTCCCAAGGTGTAATGACATGATAGGTCATTTTGAGTATTAGCTCCATATTTGTGTTCTGAGATCTCTCATAGCTCGATTTGATGATTTATGACTTGCGTGCGTGGTCCGTGTCGATTTCCAAAAAGTTTATATGTGAAATTGTGAAGAAAATGTGATATTGGACTTTAAATGACTAGAGTTGACCACGGTCAACGTTTTGGTAAATGACCTCGGACAAGTGGTTTGACGATCCTGGTAGGTTCATATGATGATTTTGGACTTGTACGCATGTTTGGTTGGGGTCCCGAGTAACCCAAGGCCATTTCACGCGTTATGTGAAAAGTTGGAAAAAATGAGTTTTGAACTTGAAAATCTTGAGTTTTAATTATCGATTCTTGAATTTTGATGCTATTTTGATGATTTGAGCTTACAATCGAGTTTAAATGATGTTATTACACTTGTGTGGGTGTTCGGATTGAAGCTTGAGGGGCTGGGGTGAGTTTCAGATACGTGTCGGACAATTTTGGCTTAGCTGAGAAACTACTAGTGTGCATGGTCTGTAAGTCTGGCATTTGCGATGACCTCTTCAAAAATGTGAGTTTCACTTTTGCGAAGTGGGAGTGGGAGCTGGGAACTTCGCTTTTGCAAAGTGTCTGTCGCGTTTGTAAACTTGGTGGGTATCGCATTTGCGGCATTTCAGTCGCATTTGCGCCGTTTCAGTCCCATTTGCCACATAAGGCAGTAGCTGAGCAGCTTCACAAAAGCGAAGCTTGGTCCACTTTTGCAAAGAGAGGGACCTTCGCAAATGTGAAGGTATTGTCGCATTTGCAACATCTGCATTTCTCAGACATTGTTCGCTTTTGCAAACAGTGGTTCGCTATTGCTCACATCACAATTGCCATATCCGCAGTTGAGTAAAATGTGGGGATTTTAGGACTTCTCTCATTTTCTACCATTATTGAACCCTTGATTCCATAGAGGCAATTTTTGGAGAGCAAATATCTTCCCAGCTTCATAAGTTAGTAATCTCAATTTGTTTTTGTTCGATTCCCATTACTTTTTCATGAATGCCATCATTAAATCTAAGAATGTTAAAGTAGAAATTGACGGGTTTTGGGTAAAATTTATGGATTTTGTAAAATTGAAATCTAGACCTCAAATTGAGGTCGAATGTTGAAACAAATCAGTATATGGACTCGGGGATGAATGGGTAATCAGGATTTGGTCTTAATTTCGGATTTCGACCACGTGGGCGCGGGTTGACATTTTTAATTATATTATAGATTAAACACTTTTTCATTCGTGGGTAGTCTCTAACGCATGTTTTGACTTGTTTGAACAATAATTGACTATATATGGGTGGTTTGGAGGCTTGTTCTAAAGGAAAAGACGTGTTGCATTATTGACTGTGTTTCAGAAAGAGGTAAGTGTGATGGTTAACCTTGATTTGAGGGAAATATGGTATAATTGAGTCTGTTTTCTATGTGATCTATATGTTGGGGGCGATGCATATGCAAGATGACGAGTGTATATATGTTGACTGCGGGGTAAACATGCTGGTTGGATTAGCTTTACGTGTGCCATTCTACTTTGTGTATTATGTCTTACACGCTTTATATAGATTGTATAATTCTTTTATTTCTCGTATTCATGTTCTTCCCTATGTTGAGATTATCGAGATATTGGGTGTTGAGATCGTTGAATTGTTGATTGATTTTTAGTGCTAATTGTTGGAAGTTCTCATATGGTGAGTTGTGTTCAAATACTATTATTTATGTTGAATTTGCTTCCCACCTTGCTTGGTATTGTGTTGTATATGATACTTGGTGAGGAAGAGTGAAATGCATGAAGGGTGTTTCCGTGATTGTGAGGAAGAGTGAAATGCTCGAAGGGTGTTGTCGTGCTTGTGAAGGGTGTTTTCGTGCCTTATTTATACATTAATATTATTGCACGAAGGGTGTTTCCTTGATTGAGTGAACGTCATGATATGCGTGAAGGGTGTTTCCGTACTTGTTTTTATGCAATGATGTAAGGATGAGAGTAAAAGAACGAAGCGTGGTGCAATACAGTTTTATTGATTTCATTGCTCTTTACTTTGATATTTGGAATATGGACTTGGCTTTGGTGGATTTGTTAATCACTTTTGACAGGTTGTTCAAAGTTGTTGTCAAACTACGAGTTGTTATCCCGACATTATACTTGATACTTTACATGTTATTTTATTACTTCTTGATATATAGCTGCAAAGGTTTATTATAGGTGTCTTGTCTTAGCCTTGTCACTACCTCGTCGGGTAAGCTCGACACTTACTGCGTACATTAGGTCGGTTGTACTCATACTACACTTCTGCACTTCTTGTGCAGATCTAGTCATTGGTACCAGCGGAGTCCCGAAAGGTGTTTAGCAAATACCAATCGGGTGATTTGAGGTAGAGCTGCATTCCGTTCGCAGGCCTAGAGTCAACTTCTTATTTCCATTGTACAGTTTCTACTTTTCGGACAATATTGTACTTATTTCAAAACAATGTGTGTAGTAAATACTACAAGCTCATGTACTTATGACTCTACGTCTTGGGATGGATTGAGTGATAGCATTGATTCTAGACTTATTATATATACCTTTTGAGGTGCTTTTACTTTATATTATTATCTTCCTGTTAATCGTAAATTGATATTCTTTCGTATTATCTGTTGTGTGTAGGCTTGTCTAGCGAGCGGTGTTAGGCACCATCACTACCCTGACTGGTTGGGATTTTGGGTCGTGACACAAGGGGCTCAAGTGAGTTTCAAGGTTGTTTTGTACCATTTCAGATGAAATTATAGCAATTGATTTGATGCTATGTTGCAATGCTCGTATGTTGCAGGGGCTGGAAATCGTGGAGCAGGGCTCGCAATCACGGAGAAGGATTTGGGCTTGAGAACGAATGGGTGACCCTGGACCATTTGTTTGACATATTCAGTCATTGGGAGAGCTACAATTGGCATCTTGAGGAATTTCAGTGTGACCAAGTGACATGGGAAAGACTTTGCCCCCTGACCTTTTCTCTAGCACTGTTGGGACTTCTGGTTTTCCTGCAAAGGAAGGGGCAGATCAATATCAAGCTATTACCCCCAGTTTTTGCTACCTTCCGAGTAAATCTATGGGTCACCCTTGTTCCAATGATACTGGCAGAGATGTTTATGGCAATGTTGGCATGTTCAAGAGGATATAATTTCTTCAATGGATGCAACTTGCTACTACAAATATGGGCTACGGAGCATTTCTTCCAGACGGAGGCGGCCATTGAATACTTTGTCGGCACTAGTAACATTGTCACAATGCCAATCTCCTACCGTAGGATGTCGTGATGGCACCTAATCTCTACGACTAGTTAAGCCTAACATGCATGAGGAAATAGCATAAATAATAATAGAACTTTAAATTTACACCATCTAGCTATCATAAAAGAACTCAACAATATCGCAAACAATAACTCCACAAATCTGGTGAGACTGAGTCATAAGCTCTACAAGAGTATGCTGTGAATTCTCTACTACATCACTATCTAAATAAAGAGTAAGCAGTAGAAAAACAAGGGCAGAGGGTGACTTTGAGTCCTGCGGATGCCAAACAGGTATACCTTGAAGTCTCTGAGATGTATAGCCAGTCACTGATGCCTAACTTGATGTGAGGTACCTGGATCTGCACAAAAAGATGTGCAGAAGCGTAGTATGAGTATACCATAGCAGTACCCAGTAAGTATCAATCATAACCTCGGTAGAGCAGTGACGAGGCCAGGCTAAGGCACCTACTAGGGTAAGAAAAAGAAGCTGAACAAGTATAGTACATTCTAATAATAGAAACGATGAAAATGAAGCTATAAGTAATACAGCAAGATAAGCTACAACTTAATTTAAAGCAATAAAGGCAACAAAGAAGGAACACGTAGTAAGAACATCAAGAAAACAATGCGTACAGATACAAGTGAGGTAAATGAGAGATAACCACAAGAATCACAACCGAGGTACCGCCTCGTAATCTCATTTTACAATCACAATCTTTCCTTATATCACCGCGGGAGCCTTACATTTAGTTTTGAGAATCATTTTTCCCAAAATAGCTATCTGCGTTTTAGCCCACCTTATCACACTGTGTGGCTTCAAGTAGTTCCCCTACTAGCAACACGCGTATCAAGCCAATCTTATCTCTTCACATGCGTATCAACCCTTAGCCTTATACCACCGCATGCGTATCAATATCACAACTCGCACCTTAAGTTCCCAAATACCACAACTTGCCAAAAGAATCAACAATATCAATGTTTCCACAACAAATAGCCCATGGCTCAACCACAATTGTACATGAATCTCAACAATATCAAATTCAAAGTGAATATCTCAACAAGAAAGGTATTTCGATAATAAACAACTTTGCCTCAATATGATCACAACTTTTACAACTTCAACACCAATAACTCAACAAGAAGATATTCCATGAGAATAACAACTTCAAGTAAATAATTCAACAATTAAATAAGTGACAAGACAATAAGGAAAACAATAACTTCAACTAAAGCATATAAGAGCAAATAGCAAGTAAGAGGTGGAACAAGTGTTAACAATGTCAAATAAAGCATGTGCAGGTAGATTAATATGTGTAAGGGTAAACTAACAATGAAAAATATAACATGCTAGGACATTTCAATTAAAGGCATGAAAAGAGTCCAAATAGCTTATACCGGTCAAATACCACATATAACTCGTGTATCCACTCGTCACCTTGCGTACATGGCTTTCACATATCACAAATAGCACAATCTACCCAAATCCTAAGGGGTAGTTTCCCCCCACACAAAGTAGGCAAGATACTTACGTCAAACAAGCTAACTCAATCACTAGTAAGCCTTTTCTGTGAATATCCAACTTCGGATGGCTCAAATCTAGCCAAAATAACTTAATACCATAAATGCAAACCATAGGAAACTATTCCGGATAATAAAGTTGCAATTTTCAAAGAAAATCAAAAAGTCAACCCCGAGCCCGCGCTCGGAACCTGATCAAACTTACAAAATCTGAACACCCATTAGATAATGAGTCCAACCATACTAAAATTATTCAATTCCGACCACAAACCGACCTTCAAATACTCAAATTATAACTTAGGAAGTTTTCACAAAATTCTCCAATTTTTTCAACTCAAAATACTAATTAAATGATAAAAATAATGATGGATTCATGTATAATAATAAAATCCGAGTCAAAACCACTTACCCCGATCAACTCCTTGAAAATCTCTTCCAAAATCGCCCAAAACCGAGGTCTCTAACTCAAATTATGAAAAATGGAATAGAACCCTCGACCTACCCCTTTCTACCAAGTGATTCCGCTTCTGCCGCTCTACACCTATTGAAAATCCATCGCAGGTGCGACTTTTTCATTAAGCTCAGGGACATCCACTTCTGTGGACCAGCCCTCGCTTCTGTGAGCCCGCTTCTACGGACACCTGACTGTACCTGCGGTCCTTATGCAGCTGACCAAGATCCACTTCTGCGGAAAGGAGATGGATTCTGCGGGTGCGCACTAGCGCCCAGGTGTCCGCACCCGCAATACTAGCTCCTTTTTGCTTCTGCGGCTCTGAGGTCGCTTCTGCGGCCCAAAGTGCATAGGTGCGATTGCACCAGACTCAGCAGTTCCTCAGCAAACAATCAAGTCCAAATGAACCCGATTTCAATCCGAATCACACCCAGGGCCCCCAGGACCCCGTCCGAACATACCATCAAGTCCCAAATCACATAATGGACCTATTTGAGTCTTAAATCACATCAAGAAATATCAAATCTACGAATCGTACCCCATTTTAAGCCTATGGAATCAATGAACATTCAAATTCTAAAACCAATGCTAAAACATATCAAACCAACCCCGATTGACCTCAAATTTTCAACACATGTCATAAATGGCACAACAGACCTATTCCAACTTCCAAAACCGATATCAATAAAGTCAACTCTCGGTCAAACTTCTCAACCTTCCAAACTTTCAACTTTCCAACTTTCCCCAATTCAAGCCAAAACGACCTATGGACCTCCGAATCAATATTCGGACATACGCCAAAGTCCAAAATCACCATACGAAGCTATCAGAATCATCAAAACTCCATTCCGGAGTCATATACACAAAAGTCATACTCCTGTTAACTCTTTCAACTTAAGCTTTCAACTTTGAGACTAAGTGACTCAATTCACTCCAAAACTTCCCCAGAACAAATCCAACTACCCCGGCAAAGTCACATAACCACAAACGAATATAGAGGAGGAAATAAATAGGGGAACAGGGTTAAAATACTCAAACCGACCGGCCTGGTCGTTACATCCTGCCCCTTTTAAAACAGACGTTCGTCCGTGAACGAGTATAGAGACATACCTGAAGTGGTGAAAAGATAAGGATAACGGCTACGCATATCATGCTTGATCTCCCAAGTTGCCTCCTTGACTGGTTGACCCCTCCACTGAACCTTCATTGAAGCTATGTTCTTTGGCCTCAACTTTCGGACCTCCATGTCCAAGTTGTCCACCGGCTCCTCAACATAAGTCAAATTCTTGTCCAATTGGACTGAGCTGAAATCTAAAACATGGGACGGATCACCGTGATACTTTTGGAGCATGGAAACATAGAACACCAGGTAAACTACAGATAATATATGTGGCAATGCAAGCTTGTAAGCTACCTCCCCCACTCTCTCGAGGATCTCAAAAGGACCAATAGACCTCGGGCTCAACTTGCCCTTCTTTCCGAACCTCATCACACCTTTCATGGGTGAAACCCCGAGCAAAACCCTCTATCCAACCATAAATGCTATATCACGAACCTTTNAATGCAAGCTTGTAAGCTACCTCCCCCACTCTCTCGAGGATCTCAAAAGGACCAATAGACCTCGAGCTCAACTTGCCCTTCTTTCCGAACCTCATCACACCCTTCATGGGTGAAACCCAGAGCAAAACCCTCTCTCCAACCATAAATGCTATATCACGAACCTTCCGATCAGCATAACTCTTCTGTCTAGACTGGGCTATGTGAAGCCAATCCTGGATCAACTTGACCTTCTCCAAGGCATCTCGAACAAAATCTGTATTGAACAATCTAGCCTCACTCGGCTCAAACCAACCAACTGGAGCACGGTATCGCCTCCTATATAATGCCTCATAGAGAGCCATCTGAATATTGGATTGGTAGTTGTTGTTGTAGGCAAACTTTGTAAGAGGCAAGAACTGATCCCATGAAACCTCAAAGTCCATAACATAGGCACGAAGCATATCCTCTAGTATCTAAATGGCGTGCTCGGACTGTCCATCCATCAGGGGGTGAAATGTTGTACTCAACTCAACCAGTGTGCCTAACTCATGTTGTACGGCTCTCTAGAAGTGTGACATAAACTGCGTGTCCCATGCAGAGATGATGGATATCGGCATTCCATGAAGTCAAACAATCTCGCGAATATAGATTTGAGCCAGATGCACTCAAGAATAGGTAGTCACTACCAGAATAAAATGAGCCGACTTGGTCAACCTATCCACAATAACCCATACTGCGTCAAAGTTCTTCAAAGTCTGTGGGAGCCCAACAATGAAGTCCATGGTAACACGCTCCCATTTCCACTCGGGAATCTCAAGTCTCTGAAGCTAGCCGCCTGGCATCTGATACTCATACTTCACTTGCTTAAAATTTAGGAACTAAGCCATATACTACGCTATGTCTTTCTTCATTCTCCTCCACCAATAGTGCTGCCTAAAATCATGATACATCTTAGCGGCACCCGGATGAACGGATTACCGCGAACTGTGGGCCTCCTAAAGAATCAACTCACGTAACCAATCCACATTGGGCAAACATATAACCGGCACACATCCGCAACACACTGGCATCTCTAATAGAAACCTCCTTGACATGACCGTGTTGTACCGTGTCCTTAAGGACAAGCAAATGGGGGTCGTCATACTGACGCTCTCCGATGTGCTCATATAAAAAAGACCGAGAAACCACACAAGCAAGAACTCGACTGGCCACCGAAACATCCAATCTAACAAATTGATTGGCCAAGGCCTGAACATCAATGGCTAGTGGCCTCTCTGCTACAGATAGATATGCCAAACTAGAATTCATACTCTCCGCCTTTTGACTCAAGGCATCGTCCACCACATTGGACTTCCTGGGATGATATAGAATAGTGATATCATAGTCTTGAAGCAACTCTAAAAATCTCTGATGCCGCAAGTTAAGATATTTCTGTTTGAACAAATGCTAGAGACTCCAGTTATCGGAATAGACCTCACATGAGACACCATACAAATAGTTCTGCCAAATCTTCAAGGCATGAACAATAACTGCCAATTCCAGTCGCGGACAGGATAATTCTTCTCATGAATCTTCAACTGACGAGACATGTAGGCAATCACCCTACCATCTAGCATCAACACCGCGTCAAAGCCAACACGTGATGCATCATAATACATAGTATAAGACCTGGAACCCGTAGACAATACCAACACTGGGGTTGTAATCAAAGAAGTTTTCAGCTTTTGAAAGCTCTCCTCACACTCCTAAAACCATCTGAAAGGAGCACCCTTCTGGGTCAATCTGTCATAGGTGCAGCAATAAATGAGAAACCCTCTACGGAAAGGCGATAATACCCAGCCAATCCAAGGAAACCTTGGATCTCAGTAGCTGAAGATGGTCTGGACAACTCGGAACTACTTTAATCTTCTTCGAATCTTCCTTGATCTCCTCACTCGACACCACATGATCCAAAAGTGCCACCGAATCAAGCAAGAATTCACACTTTGAGAATTTTGCATACAACTTCTTTACTCTCAAGGTCTGGAGCACAATCCTCAAATGCTACTCATGATCCTCCCAACTGCAGGAGTACACCAAGATGTCGTCAATATCAATGACAAATAATACAAGATATGGCTGGAATATACTGTTCATCAAGTGTATAAATGCTACTGGGGCGTTGGTCAGCCCAAATGACATAACAAGGAACTCGTAGTGACCATACCGACTCCTAAAGGTAGTCTTCAGAATATTCAAATCCCGAATCTTCAACTGATGATACCCTGACCTCAAAACAATCTTTGAGAACACTCTGGCACCTTGTAGCCAATAAAATAAGTCATCAATGTGTGGCAATGGGTACATGTTCTTCACTGTGACCTTGTTCAACTATCGATAATCAATACACATGCGCATAGAACCATCCTTCTTCTTCACAAATAGAACTGGAGCACCCCAAGTGACACACTAGGCTGGATGAAACCCTTATCAAGCAACTCTCGCAGCTGCACCTTCAACTCCGCCAGTGCCATACGATATGGTGGAATAGAAATGGGCTGAGTGCCCGGCAACAATTCAATACAAAAATCGATATCTCTATCGGGCGACATACCCGGAAGATATGTCGGAAATACATCTGGGACGTCTCTCACTACCGGCACCGACTCAACGGTAGGAGTATCAACACTAAACATCTCTCAAAAAGGCTAGGTATGCATCACACCCCTTCTCAACCATTCGATGTGCCTTAAGAAAGGACACAACCTTGGTAGGAATATAATCCAATGTACCCCTCCACTCTAACCGCGGCAAGCCTGGCATAGCCAGTGTCACGGTCATGGCATGACAATCCAGAATAGCATGATAGGGCAACAACCAGTCTATGCCCAAGATAAAATCAAAGTTTACTATACTGAGGAACAATAGATCAACTCTTGTCTCAAAGCCACCAATAACAACTAAACATGATTGATACACACGGTCCACAACAATAGAATCTCTCACATGCATGGACAAATATATAGGAGAACTCAAAGAATCACGATATATATATCCAGATACGAAGCAAAGTAATATTACACATATGAATGAGTGGAGCCTATATCAAATAAGGCTGATGCATCTCTATGACAAATCGGAACATTATCTGTGATAACTGCGTCCGATGCGACCGCCTATATCCTACTCAAAAAATCATAGCATCTGGCCTGGCCTGGCCTGGCCTCCCCCTCTAGGGTGACTCCTAGCCGTTTGTCCCCCACCCCTAGTTGGTTGTGCGAGTGGAGTGGCAACCATGTTCTGTGAAGCATGTGGACCAGGTGGAATCCGTGGAGTTTGAGTAGTCTATGGAGGTGTACCCCTCCTGAGTTTGGGGTAGTCCCTTACCATATGATGGGTATCACCACATTCAAAGCAAGCTCTCGGTGGGTGTGGCTGCTGAAACTGGCTCGGGCCTAGTCGGGTGGACTGACCACTGAAAGCACCCCTTGCAGGAGGTGCACTACATAGTGGCAGTGCATAATGGGCAACATAAGACTTGGAAGTAGCAAGAGCACCACTAGAAGCTGGAAGTGCTGAATGAACTGGACGACTCACATAGCCTCTACCATGACAGGCTGCAACTGGGGCGTAGTTACCACTATATCCGCCAAAAACTCGAGGCATCTTGACCTCCCCGTCCTCTCTCTCATGGCTATGCATACCCTCTAACCTCCGTGTGATCTCTACCACCTACTGATATGGGGTATCTATCTCCAACTCTCAAGTTATGTTGAATCTAATACCATAGTTGAGCCCCTCGATGAATCGATGGACTCGCTCTCTAATTGTATAAACCAAGGCAGGTGCATGTTTGGACAACTCACTACATCTGACAGCATACTCTGTCACTTTCATAGTACCCTAGTGCAACTACTCAAACTTCGTGCTCATGCATCCCAAAGACTCTGGGAATAAACTCTCAAAAGAAATCTCTGAAAATTGAGTCCATGTGACTGAAGCTAGATTGGCTGGGCTACCCTCCTCATAAGCCCTCCACAATCGATACGCTGCTCCTGACAGCTGAATTGTAGTAAAAGCAACCCCACACATCTACACAATACCCATGGTGCGGAGAATACAATGGAATTTCTCCAGAAAACCTTGTGCATCCTCTATAGCTAGGCAGCTGAAAGTAGGAGGATGATACTTCTTGAACCTCTTAAGTTTAAGCTTCTCCTCCTCATATTCCATTACCCTAACCTCTGGCTAAACCAGAAAAATAGGTTATGCTATTAAAACCTCTGGGACCTGATCTGCATGGACCCACTACTCTGGAGTACGGGTCGTGGGAGCCTGAACTCCTCCCCTAGGATGAGAAGTGGTTGGTGTAAGTGGAATCATCCCCGCCTGAGCTAGAGTATCAAACATGCTCAAGAATTATGCGAGGGTCTCCTGAAGTGCAAGGGTTGGCAACAGGCGCCTCAGACACCGGCCCCCCAACTGGAGCTACTAGTGGCTCCTCTATCGCAGCTCGGTCAGGTGCTCTAGCTGCACCACGTGCCCCTCACAAGCTCTGCACGAGTATGCTATAATTCCCTAATAGATCATTAGCTAAATAAATAGTAAGCAGTAGAAAAACAAGGACAGAGGGTGACTCTGAGGCCTGCGGACGCCAAGAAGGTATACCTTGAAGTCTCTAAGTTTTATAGCCAATCATTGATGCCTAACCTGATGTGAGGTACCTGTATCTGTACAAAATAATGTGCAGAAGCATAGTATGAATTCACCATAATAGTACCCAGTAAGTATCAAGCCTAACCTCGTTAGAATAGTGACGAAGCCACGTCAAGACACCTACTAGGATAAGAAAAAGAATCTAATCAAGTACAGTAGATTCTAATAATAAAAACGAGGAAAATGAGGCTATAAAGTAATACAGCAAGATAAGCTACAACTGAATTTAAAGAAATAAAGGAAACAAGGAAGGATCATATAGTAAGAACATCAAGAAAACAATACGGACAAATACAAGTGAGGTAAATAATATATAACCACAAGAATCACAACCGAGGTACCGCCTCGTAATCTCATTTCACACTCACAATCACAATCTTTCCTTAAATCACCACGGGAGCCTAACACTTAGTTTTGAAAATTATTTGTAATGACCAGACCGGTTGTTTTGATCTCTAGTACATCGTTCGGTGGTTTGAGGCCTTGAGTAGTTTCACTTCAGGTATTATGACTTTTGCGCGTGGTCGGAATTGAATTTCGGGAAGTTCGGAGTTGATTTGAAAAGAAAACTCTCATTTCGGAAGCTTTAAGTTGGAAGAATTGACTAAGGTTTGATTTTTCAGTAAACGACCTTGTAATTGGGATTGGAAGGTTCCAACAGGTTTGTATGATGATTTTGGACTTGGGCGTATGTCCGGATCGGGTTTTGGATGACCCGAGAGCGTTTTGGCGCCTATTGTGAAACGTTCGCATTTTGGAAGGATTTCATAAATTTGGGTTGAAGTGCATTTCAATGTTATCGATGTTCGATTGGGATTCCGAGCCTGGGAATAGCTCTGTATGGTGATTCTGGACTTAGGAGCGCGTCCAGAAGTGGATTTGGAGGTTCGGAGGTCGTTTCGGGGTCATTTGGCGAAAAATGGAAATTTGAAGGTTTTTGGAAAGTTTGACTGGGAGTGGACTTTTTGATATTGGGGTCGGATTCCAATTCCATAAGTTGGAGTAGGTCCGTAATGTTGAATGTGACTTGTGTGCATAATATGAAGTCAATCGGGCGTGATTTGATAGGTTTCGACATCGAATGTAGAAGTATGAAGTTCTAAAGTTCATTAAACTTGAATTGGGGTGTGATTCATGATTTCGATGTTGTTTGATGTGATTTTAGGCCTCAAGCAAGTTTGTGTTATGTTATGGGACAGGTTGGTGTGATTGGACGGGGTCCCGGGGGCCTTGGGTGTGTTTCGGGGTGGTTTCGGATCAATTCGGGCTATTTTGGATGTTGTTGTTGCTGGTTCTGATATTGTCCTTCGCGAACGCGAAGGGAGACCTGTGATCGCGAAGTGAGGATTTTTGGGCTGCTGAAGGTTGTTCATCGCGAACACGACGTGGGGGCCGCGAACACGAAAGAGGGTCTGGAACAGCCTACGCGAACGCGGGAGATCTACCGCAAATGCATAGAAGGAAGAGGGAGTGGGGCCTGGAGTAGTTGTCCTTCGCGAATGCGGCAGGTGGAACGCGAACGCGAAGGGTGGTGGTCTCAAATTTTTGCGAACGCGACCAAGATGATGTGAACGCGTAGAGGAAATGTAGAGGCAGTGTGTTTAGCCTTCGCGATCGCGATGTCATTCCCGCGATCGCGAAGAAGTGTCTCCTGGGCAATGAGGTTTTTAAAAGACGGGAATTGGCCATTTTACTCCATTTTTCATTTGGTTGGGCGATTTTTGGAGCTCTTGGAAGGGAGATTTTTGTCATCTATGTCAAGGTAAGTGATTCCCACCTATTGCAAGTTTAATACTTGGATTATATAAGGATTTAGATTTGAAATTTTGTGGAAATTTGGGATTTTGAAGAAAAACCTAGAAATTAGTATTTTTCAATTTTGACCACGAATTTGGGCATGAAATTGAGAATAAATTATATATTTGATTTCGTAGTGCTATGGATAGTGTTTTCTCTTCAAAAAATTTCAGAATCCGGGCATGTGGGCCCGAGGGTGATTTTTATCGACTTTTCGAGCGAAGTTGGAAATTGTTTTAAATTGAATTATAATGAGTATTAGAGTATATATTTATGGATTTGCACCTTTATTCACTAGTTTTGGAGTGATGGGCATTGGTTTCAGTTGTTGAAAAGGCTTTGGAGCCGGTTATGGAATTTCGGAGCAAGGTAAGTCTCCTTTCTAACCTTGTAAGTGGGAATTAACCCCATAGGTGAATCAAATTATTATGTGCTTCTATTTGTGGGGGCTACGTACGCATGAGGTGACAAGAGTCCGTGCGTAGCTACTATTATGCTTATGCCCGAGTAGTCTAGGACCCATACCATATTGTACTTGTGATGTCTGCGCCTTACTTGTTAATTTAATCATTTAAAACATTTAGAAACTCGATAGAGGAATTGTAAAAAGGTTAAACTTCATTTACTTGACCGTTAAATGAGAATTTGAAATTCTTGGAATATTTGCCCCTTAATAAATCTTGAATTGGTTGTTTAATGTGTTTTCTCTTTTGTGGAGCGGGTCGAACGCCTCGGTAGCAGATAGATGCATCTATGGTTCATGTTGTTCTACCCTCGGCAGTGCACAGTTTAAATATTATATTAGATCGGGCCGTACGACCTCGGCATAATTTGCGTATGATAAAACTTTGGAACCAATTATAATTGATATTGCTTCTTTGGCTTGAGATATAAATTGTTAAATGACAAGAATAAATTTGAAAAACTTCCTATTAATAAAAGAATTGTCCACTCACTTCTTGTTATTAAGTTTATAGTTATTTCATGCAATCCATGCTTAAGTATAATATCGATATTTACTATTAACCCATAGTAAGTGTCGGAGTCGACCCCTCGTCACTACTTCTTCGAAGTTAGGCGGGATACTTACTGGGTACGCGTTGATTTACGTACTAATACTACACTTGCTGCATACTTTTGTGCAGATACATATATGTCTAGTGACCTTGTGGGTGCAGAACCGCGGTTATTGTGGGGACTTAGGTGAGCTGTATTCTATACTACGATCCGCAGCCAGCAGAGTCTCCTTCAGAGTATTTATATTTCTCTTGTCCAAATTTGCATTCCGGACAGATGTTTTATTTTATTTTACACTCCTAGTTGAGGCTCATACACTTGTGACACCGGGGTTTGAGGTGATTATGGGTTGTCCTGTATTGAAATTGTTAAAAGTATTATTATTTACTATGTAAATTCCATATTTTACTATTTAATTGAAGGAAATATGATTTCAAAAATAATTAAATGAGAACTAAATTAAGTATTTATTTTTGGCTTGCCTGACAGCGATGTCCGGCGCCATCACAACCTTTAATGGATTTTGGGTCATGACATTATTTTTTCCGAAATAGCTACCCGCGTTTTAGCACACCTTATCACAACGCGTGTCTTCAAGTAATTCCCCTACTAGCAACATGTGTATCAATCCCACCCTATCTCACCGCATGCGTATCAACCCCTAGTCTTATACCATTCCATGCATATCAATATCACAACATATCACAACTCGCACCTCAAGTGCCCAAATGCCATAACTTGCCAAACGAATCAGCAATATCAATGTTTTTACTACCAATAGCCCATGGCTCAACCACAATGTATACAAGAATCTCAACAATAGCAAATTGAAAGTGAATAGCTCAACAAGAATGGTATTTCAAAAATTAACAACTTTGCCTCAAGATGATCACGGCTTTTACAACTTCAACACCAATAACTCAACAAGAAGATATTCCGTGAGAACAACAACTTCAAGTAAATAATTCAACAATTAAATAAGTGACAAGACAATAAGGAAAATAATAACTTCAATTAAAGCATATAAGAGAAAATAACAAGTAAGAGGTGGAACAAGTGTTAACAATGTCAAATAAAGTATGTGCAGGTAGATTAATATGTGTAAGGGTAAACTAACAATGAAAAATATAACATGCTAGGACAATTCAATTAAAGGCATGAAAAGAGTCCAAATAGCTTATACCGGTCAAATACCACACATAACCCGTGTATCCACTCGTCACCTTGCGTGCACGGCTTTCACATATCACAAATAGCACAATCTACCCAAATCCTAAGGGGTAGTTTTCCCCAACAGAAAGTAGGCAAGATACTTACGTCAAATAAGCTAACTCAATCACTAATAAGCCTTTTCTGTGAATATCCAACTTCGGACGGCTCGAATCTAGCCAAAATAACTTAATACCATAAATACAAACCATATGAAACTATTCTAGATAATAAAGTTGCAATCTTTAAAGAAAATCAAAAAGTCAACCCTAGGTCCGCACCTCGGAACCCCACCAAACTTACGAAATACGAACACAAATTCAATAGCGAGTCCAACCATACTAAAATTATTATATTCCGACCTCAAATCGACCTTCAAATCCTCAATTATAGCTTAGGAAGTTTTCACAAAATTCCCCAATTGTTTCAACTCAAAATACTAATTAAAGTATAAAAACAATGATGGATTCGTGTATAATAATGAAATCTGAGTTAAAATCACTTAACCTGATCAACTCCTTGAAAATATCTTCAAAAATCACCTAAAACCGAGGTATCTAACTCAAAAGACGGAAAATGGAACAAAACCCTCAACCTACCCCTTTTATGCCCAGTGATTCCGCTTCTGCGGACCAACAACCGCTTATGCGGCTCCGCACCTACGAAAAATCCATTGCAGGTGCGGCTTTTCATTAAGCTTAGGGACTTCCACTTCTGCGGACAAGAATCGCTCATGCGGTCCCGCTTTTGCAGACCAGCCCTCGCTTCTGCGAGCCCGTTTCTGCGGACGCCTGACCGCACCTGCGATCCTTATGCAGCTGACCAAATCTGCTTTTGCGGAAAAGAGATCACTTCTGTGGTTGCGCACCTCAACCCACCTCCTCTTTGCTTCTGCGGCTCTGAGGCTGCTTCTGTGGTGCCGTACATGCGGCCCAAAGTGCGCAGGTGCGATTGCACCAGACTCAGCAGTTCCTCAGCAAACAACCAAGTCCAAATGAACACGATTCCAATCTGAATCACACTCGAGGCCCTGTCCGCACATACCATCAAGTCCCAAATCACATAACGGACCTACTCGAGGCCTAAAATCACATAAAAAATATCAAATCTACGAATCGCACCACATTTCAAGCCTATGGAATCAATGAACATTCAAATTCTAAAACCAATGCCGAAATATATCAACCGAATCCCGATTGACCTCGAATTCTGCACACAAGTCATAAATGACACAACAGACCTATTCCAACTTCTGAAACCAAAATTTGGAGCCGATATAAATAAATTCAACTCTCGGTCAAACTTCTCAACCTTCCAAACCTTCACCGTTGTAATTTTTGCCAATTCAAGCCAAAACAACCTACGGACCTCCGAATCAATATCCGGACATATTTCTAAGTCCAAAATCACCATACAAACCTATAGAAACCATCAAAACTCCATTCCGAAGTCGTCTACACAAAAGTCTAACTCCGGTCAACTCTTTCAACTTAAGCTTCCAAATTTGGGACTAAGTATCCCAATTCACTCTGAAACTTCCTCGGAACTAATCCAACTACCCCGGCAAGTCACATAACCACAAATGAACATAGATGAGCAATAAAAAGGGGAACGGGACTAAAATACTCAAAACGACCGGCCGGGTCGTTACATACATGATTCGCAGTCATAATTAGAGGATTAGGCATTAGACTACACCACATGGCTAGGAAGAGTGGCGAGAGCTTTTTACCCACCTGACTAGAGAATTCATCAACTGGAAACTTTCTTGGTTGAGTGGTAGGGCGATCCTGAGAAGCCTAGGGATTCAGCCGTATCCACCACTAAGGGTTCTGAGGTAGTTTGGTTTGATTCAAGACGTGCCTCTTTTGTTAAGGACAGCATTGTATGAGGATGACTACAATGGGCAGATTCCAATCCCGAGGGTAAGAAGGCTCCAGGATGAGTGGACTGACATGATCACAATGGGCATAGGGCAAAACTCATGGTGCACACCCGAGTATTTTGTGTGGATCAATGAAGAATATGAATTGGTCAGGCCTAGTAGGGAGGGATTAGGTGGATTAGAGGACTCAGCAACAGCCTTATAGATATACCACGAGATCCTGCCTCACTATCTTGTCACCACTACCATGTATCAACAGGTATTTCCAGGATCGGTTAATCACATGTTGCTACCGCCAGATGATGACAACCAGATAGTCTAATACATACAGATGGAGTCTGAGATAGAACCAGATGAGGAGCCAGAGTACAACCATGATGAGGATGAGGAGGAGATTGAGGAGGACCCTGAGGAAGATCTAGAATAAGAGAGATTGGGAGGATATTCTGGGAACGACTATTAAGTTGTTTGTTGATTTCCTCTTTTGTACTTTTCATTCCATAAGGGCGATTCTATAAGCCCAAAATCGTCTCGTCTTACAGTATCGTCATAACGCAATACTGGGGCAATTCCTATAAGTAGAACTCCCTCTGAATCCTCATCCAGAACTACATAAGACCAGATCCTCGTTAAGACCAAGTTATGTAGGCGATTCAAAAGCCAGAATTCGACCGTAATCTCACAACCCATGACCTTTCCCAATTCCATACACCAATCCTACAACACATGCCTAAAGTCGGGACAAAATTGGTAATTAAGTTAATTTGTTGCCCGCAAACTCTTTTATCGTCTCCGGTCAAAGAGGGTCAACTATTGATGACCAATTTTCACCCTCCCTTTTAAAATTAAATTATTTACACTTACTAATCAACAATAAATGTAAAGTATTTTTTAAATCAATAATACCTATTTTCTTAATTAATTGTAAATTATGTTACTCCTAATGTTTTAATTAATTAAAATAATCTTCATAAAATTATTATGATTAATATAATAATTTAGTCTCAAGTTTATAGCTATATCATCTTTATTATTTTAATAGCCAAAATTAGTTTTTACAATTTAATAGACTAAGTATTATAATTAATTTTGGGTAACCAATTAATTACAGTAATTAACTAATAGTTCTCTTGATAATTATATTTTATTACATTTAATTAGAATTAATTAAGTTTAATTAATTTAATCATAAAAAGGGGTTAAAAGCTCAAAAAGGCTGCAATCGCAATTGTCTAAACCCCCACTAACCCTAATCATTCTCCTTCAGTCCCCCTGCCCTTCCTTTCCTCTTTCTCTCTGTTTTCTCTCAAATCTTCAATCTCCATCAATCTCATATCTTGCATAAATTTGTGCAACGTCACCTAAATCATCTCTTCTATCCCTGCAAGCCGCGAATCTCGCCTGAAACCTTCCTCTTTTCTCGACGATACCATATCATCCTTTCTTTGTTCCTTCAAATCAAGGCATGCATGGCCATTATCTCTGGCCTCAACATCATCATTCATTCTCCAGAGGTCAAATGCAGTGACTTCTGGACATTAAGTTTTGACTGATGGTCTGATTGCTTCAACGGTCGACCTCCTCCATTATCGTGCTAAGGTAAATTTTACATTGCTTTTCCCCTCTATTATCTTCTGATTTTCCCCTTCTTGATATCATCATCTGTCATGACCCCAAATCCCCCACCTTAGGATGTCCTGATGGCACCTAGTCTCTAAGACTAGGTAAGCCTAATATTCATTTATAGCTTGATAGAAATAACAAACTAGGATAATAAAAATAAACTGATGAAACTCAAAATAACTCCAAAACAAAACATCAGTAACAAAATCCTCAAAGCCGGTGGAACTAAATCATAAGATCTATAGAAATGTTTTAAAATCTCTAATATAACACTGTCTGATAATAGGATAAACAGTAGTAAGGAAATAACAAAATGTGACTCCGAATCCTACGAGCGTCGAGCAGGTATACCTAGAAGTCTCTGAAAATAACTAATCGGTCACTGGCATCCGGTACGAGCAGATGTACCTGGATTTGCACAAAGATGTGCAGAAGTGTATCATCAATAAACCACAACGGTACCCAGTACGTATCAAGCCTAACCTCGGTAGAGTAGTGACGAGGCCAAGTTAAGACACCTACTAGGACAAGAAAACTGAACAAAGTATAATATAGGCTAATAACGGAAAGCGAGAAAATGAATGATAACAAAGTAGTACGATAAAGTAGACTAACAATAGAATTTAAGGCAATAAAGGCAACGAGGAGCGAACACATGATAAGAACAACGATTAATCAAATATGGACAAATTCAAGTAAGACAAATGAAAAGGTAACAAAACTGTTCAACCAACAAGCCTTTTTTTAATATAGAATGTAGAACAAGAATCACAACTGAGGTGCCACACCTCATATTAATATTTCACAATCTTTCCTTATATCGTTGCGTGAGCCTTACATTTAGATATTTTTGAAAACATTTTTTTCTAAAATAGCTATACGTGCTTTAGCCCCCTTTTCTCGCCGCGTGGCTTCAAGTAATTCCCTTACTAGCAACACACCATAAATCTCATCCTATGTCACCGCATGCGCATCAATATCACAACACAATAACAACTCACATCACACGTGCCCATATGCCACAACTTGCCAAAATCAACAATACCAATGTTACCACAACATATAGCTCACGACTCAACTACAATGTGAACAAGAATCTCAATGATAACAAAATGAATGAGAAATACTCAACGAGAAAAAATATCTTAATAATAAACAACTTCAATCTCAATGTGTTAACAGCTTTCACAACTTCAACTTCAATAACTCAAAATAAAGGTATTACCACGAAATGAAAACTTCAAACAAGAGTAATTCAACAATAAAAGAGGTAACAAGACAATAAGAGAGGTAACAACTTCAACTAAAGCATATAAGAGCAAACTTAACAATAAAAGATAGAACATGTGCTTACAACGTCAAATAGAGCATGTGAGAGTAAATTTAACAATGGAAGTATAACATTTCTGATAAATTTAAATAAATGCATAGAAGAAGTATAATAAAAGTCTAAACCGGTCAAAACACCACATATAAGCATGCGTACACACTCGTCACCTCGTGTACACGTCTTTCACATAATACAAATAATACAATCAACCCAAATCCTAAAGGGTAGTTCCCCCACACATAGTTAAGCAAGATACTTATCTCAACTAGGCCAAATCAACCATCAAAGAAGCTTTTCCCCTCAAATTCGCCTCTGCACGGCTCAAATCTAACCAAACCTGACTCAATATCATCAAGCAATACTAGAGAAACCAATTATGATAGATAAAGCTATGATCTTTAAACAATTTCCCAAAAGTCAACAAAAGTCAACCATGGGTCCGCCAGGTAGAAACCTTAGCCCAAGGGTAGATTCTGACTACCCATAATCCCACGAGTCTATATATGTGTTTTATTTTCAAATCTGAGTCCAAATCGACTCTAAAAACCCAAATTTTCATTTTTCAATACTTCGACAAAAATCCCAAAAATTCCTCTTTGATTCTCATAAATTTGATGTTAAATCTCATAAATAATCGTGAAATATAGTTGGCAATTAATTAAAACTACTTACCCAATGATTGTAGATGAAAATCCCCTCTCCAAACCGCCTCCTGCGTCAAGGGTTCTAAAATGAGAAAAAATGAGATGAAATCCCGACTCCCAGCCCTTTTGTTCAGTTGCAGATGTCGCAATTACGAAGGATTCACTGCAAATGCAGCACTGACAGCCTATGTGGGAAGTCACAAATGTGAAATTGGCTTCGCAATTGCGAAGCCTGCTGCCTTCGCAAATGCGACTAAAATGTCGCAAATGCGAACCTACGCAGTATAGCCTACACTTTGTAATTGCGAGTGAGGCATCACAATTGCGATACCTGACCCTCACTTGTTCACTTCGCAATTGTGAGACCGGTGCTTGCAATTGCGGCACCAGAGACACCAGCACATCAGCAACCCGATTCAATTCAAAACTATTTCAAAACACGTCTGAAACTCACCCGAGCCCTAGGGGCTCCAAACCAAACATCCACACAAGTCTAAAAATATCATACAAACTTTCTAGCAAAATCAAAACACAAAAATAGTATCTAGCACTACGAATCGAAGCTCAAAATGCATGAATTTCAAATAAAAGTTCAAGAACCTCTAGAATTACAACCAAGCGTCCGAATCCTATCAAACCAACTCCAAATGACACCAAAGTTTGAAGACAAGTTCCAAATATCAAACTAGACCTATTCTATGTCCTAAAACAAAATTCTGAACCGATAGCCGAAATTCCAACCTACAGTCAAACTTGGGAAAACTTTTGAACCTCAAATTGCAAACTTTTGGCAAAACAAGTCAAATCACACTAGGGACCTCCGAATTTGATATCGAGCACACACCCAAATCCAAAATCACGATAACAACCTATCAGAGCCATCAAAACACCATTTTAGGGTCTTTTTCATAAGTCAAACTTTGGTCAACATGTTTTACTTAGGCTTCTAAGTCAAGAGCCAAAGGGTCCAAATCAATCCAAAACCTTCCCGGAATGAAACTAACCAACCCCGCAAGTCATAAAACCATTAATACACATGTGTGAAACATCAAAAGGGGAAACGGGGGGCAAATACACAAAATGATTGGTCGGGTCGTTACATTCTCCCCCTCTAAAAACAAATATTCGTCCTTGAACGTGCGTAGAGACATACCTGAAGTGACGAAAAGTGAGGATAATCACTTTGCATGTCGTACTCGGTCTACCAGGTCGCCTCCTCAACCTGATGACCCCTCCATTGAACCTTCACCGAAGTAATATTCTTTGACCTCTCGGACCTGCCTGTCCAAGATGGCCACTAGCTCCTCAACATAAGTCCAATCGTTGTCCAATTGGACTAAGCTGAAGTCTAATACATGGGATGGATCATCGTAATACTTCTGGAGCATGGAAACGTAGAACACCGAGTGAACTATTGATAAGCTGGGTGGCAATGCAAGTCTATAGGTTGCAGGCTACCTCACCAACTCTCTCAAGGATCTTTAAAGGACCAATATACCTAGGGCTCAACTTACCCTTCTTCCAGAACCTAATCAAACCCTTCATGGGTGAAACCCGAACCAAAAACCTCTCTCCCACCATAAATGCTACATCACGAGCCCTCCGATCTACATAACTCTTCTGCCTTGATTGTGTTGTGCAAAGTTGATCTTGAATCAACTTGACTTTCTCCAAGGCATATCAAACCAAATCAGTGCCCAACAACCTAGCCTCTCCCGGATCAAACCAACCAACTGGAGAAGGATACCGTCTCCCATATAAGGCCTCATAAGAAGCCATTTGAATACTCGATAGGTAGCTATTTTTGTAGGCAAAGTCTGTAAGCAGTAGAAACTGGTCCCATAAACCCCCTGAAATCCATAACACAGGCACGTAGCATATCCTCCAAGATCTGAATGGTGCGCTCGGACTACTCGTCCGTTTGGGGTAAAATGATGTACTCAACTCAACCCGTGCGCCTAACTCACGTTGCACGGCTCTCCAAAAATGTGATGTAAACTGTGTGCCTCGATCATAGAAAATGGACACCGGCACACCATGGAGACGAACAATCTTACGGATATAGGTCTAAGCCAGCTGCTCTGAAGAATAGGTAGTCAACACCGGAATGAAATGTGCCGACTTGGTCAGTCTATCTACAATAATCCATACTGCATCAAATCTCTTCAAAGTCTGTGGGATTCCAACAACAAAATCCATGGTAATGCGCTCCCATTTACACTCGGGAATCTCAAGTCTCTGAAGAAAACCCCTCGGCCTCTGATGCTCGTACTTCACCTGCTGACAGTTCAAGCATTGAGCCACATAATTCATTATATCTTTTTTCATTCTTCTCCACCAATAGTGTTGTCTCAAATCCAGATACATCTTAGCGGCACCCAGATGAATGGAGTATCGCGAACTGTGGGCCTCCTTATGGATCAACTCAAGCAACCCATCTACATTGGGCACACATATCTGGCCCTGCATCCGCGACACCTTGTTATCTCCGATAGAAACCTCCTTAGCATTGCTGCATTGTACCATGTCCTAAAGGACAGGCAAATAGGGGGCGTCATACTGACGTGCCCTGATGCGCTCATACAAAGAAGACCAAGAAACCACCCAAGCAAGAACCTAGCTAGGCTCCAAAACATCAATTCTCACAAATTGATTGGCCAAAGTCTGAAAATCCATGGATAGTGTCCTCTCTGCTACCGGTAAATATGACAAACTACCCATACTCTCCGCCTTCCTACTCAATGCATTGGCCACCACATTGGCCTTACCAGGATGATATAGTATGGTGATATCATAGTCTTTCAGAAACTCTAACCATCTTTGTTTTCGCAAATTAAGGTACTTCTGCTTGAATAGATGCTGGAGACTCCGATGGTAGGTATAGACCTCACATGGAACATCGTACAGATAGTGCCTCCAAATCTTCAATGCATGAACACTAGCTGCCAACTCAAAGTCGTGCACGGGGTAATTCTTGTCATGAACCTTCAACTGCCGAGATGCGTAGGTAATCACCCTACCGTCTTGCATCAACACTGCGCCAAGACTAATACGCGACGCATCACAATACACAGTGTAAGACCCCAAACTTGTAGAAAACACCAACATTGGGGTTGTAGTCAAAGTAGTCTTGAGCTTCTGAAAGCTAGCCTCACACTCCTCAAACCATTTAAAAGGAGCACCCTTCTAGGTCTATCTATTGAAAGGTGCAACAGTGGACAAGAAACCCTCTACAAAATGGCGATAATACCCGTTCAAACCAAGGAAACTCCGGATCTCAATAGCTGAAAATGGTCTGGGCAAACTTTGAACTGCCTCAATCTTCTTCGGGTCTACCTTGATTCCCTCACTAGACACCATGTGACCCAAAATCGCCACTAAATCAAGCCAAAACTCACAATTGGAGAATTTTGCATATAACTTCTTTTACCTCAAGGTCTGGAGCAAGATCCTCAAATGCTGCTCATGATCCTCCCGGTTGCGAGAATACACCAAGATGTCATCAATGAATATGGTGATGATAGAATTGAGATATAGCTAGAATACACTATTCATCAGGTGCATAAATGAATCAACAGTAGGAGTATCAGCACTAACGTCCCTCACAAAGGCTACGTACGCTTCACACCCCTTCTCAACCATCCATTGTGCCTTAAGAAAGGACAGAGCTCTGCTAGGAATATAATCCAATATACCCTTCTACTCCAATCGTGGAAATCCTGGCATAGCCAGTGTCACAGTCTTGACTTGACAGTCCAGAATAGCATGATAGGGCAACAACCAATGCACGCCCAAGATCACATCAAAATCCACCATACTGAGTAGCAATAGATCGACTCTGGTTTCATAACCACCAATAACAACTAAACACGATCCACAATAATAAAATCTCCTATAGGTGTGGACACATATATAGAAGCACTCAACAAATCATGAGATATATTCAAATACGGAGCAAATTAAGATGACACATATGAATAAGTGGATCATGTATCAAATAAGATCGAGCATCCTTACGACAGATCAGAACAATACATATGATGTCAGCATTCGATCCAACCGCCTCCGTCCTACTAGGAAAAGCATAAAATTAGCCTAGCCTCCCCCTCTAGGGCGGCCTCTACCCGCCTGACCTCCACCCCTAGCTGGTGGTGTAGGTGGAGCGGTAACTGGAGCAGAAACCATGGCCTGTGAAACCTGTGGAATCCATGGAGCCTGCATAGTCTATGGAGGTGCACCCTTCCTGAATCTGGGCAGTCCCTCGCTATATGTCTAGCATCACCACACTTGAAACAAGCTGTCGGTGGGCATGGCTGCTGAAACTGACTCTAGCCTGGTCAGCTAGAGTGACCGCTGAAGGAACCTCGTGTAGGAGGTGCACTGGACAATGGCTGAATAAAATGGGCAAGATGAGACCTCGGAATAGCCAGAGCACCGGTAGTAGCTGGAAGTGCTGAATGAACTGGGAGACTCACATATCCTCTAACATGTCGGGCTGAAACTTCAGCGTGACCACCACTAAATCATCCAGTACCTCGAGGCCTCTTTGCTTACCTGTCCTCTCTTTCTTGGCCCCGCATACCCTCCAGCCTCCGCACGATCTCTACCACCTGCTGAAATGGAGTATCCGTCTCCAATTCTCGAGCCATGCTGAATCTAAGACCATAACTGAGCCCCTCTATGAATCTGCGGACTCGCTCTCTGACTGTAGAAACCAAGGGGTAGTAACAAGAGCTTTAGGTGCCTGCCCCCCAACCGGAGCTACTGGTGGCTCCTCAGTCACTGCTCGGGCAGGTGCGCTGGTTGCAGCACGTGCCCCTCCTCGGCCTCTACCCCAGCCCCAACCTCTAGCGGCTCTAGTAGGGGCGTGGGTGACTGATCATCTGATCTAGCAGTGTGTGTCCTCACGATCTGTGAGATAATAAAAAGACAAAGACTCAGATTTTGAAATCAACAAATTTTCCCGATGAAGAATCAAAGAAGTGGATTCCTAACAGTTTCTTAGTCTCTCAAAGATAAGTACAGACATCTCCGTACCAATCCGCAAGATTCTACTAAACTTGCTTATAATTCGTAACACCTATGAACCTAAAGCTTTGATATCAACTTGTCACGACCCCAAATCCCCCACCTTAGGATGTCGTGATGGCACCTAGTCTTTAAGACTAGAAGCCTAACATTCATTGATGGATATACAGAAATAACAAACTAAGATAATAAAAGTAAAGTAATGAAACTCATAATAACTCTAAAATGGAACATCGGTAACAAAATCTCTAAAACTGGTGGAACTAAGTCATAAGCTCTACAGAAATGTTCTAAAATCTCAAATACAACACTGTCTAATAAAAGGATAAACAGTAGTAAGAAAATTACAGAAGGTGACTTCGAGGCATGCGAGCATCAAGCAAGTATAACTTGAAGTCTCTGGAAACAACTAATCGATCACTGGCGTCCGGTACGAGCAGATGTACTTGGATTTGCACAAAAATGTGCAGAACCGTATCATCAATACATCACAACGGTACCCAGTAAGTATCAAGCCTAACCTCAGTAGAGTTGTGACGAGGCCAGGTCAAGACACTTACTAGGACAAGAAAACTGAACAGAGTATAATATAGGCTAATAACGGAAAGCAAGAAAATTAATGATAACAAAGCAGTACGATAATGTAGACTAACAACGAAATTTAAGGCAATAAAGGCAACGAGGAGCAAACACATGATAAGAACAACGATTAATCAAATATGGACAAATTCAAGTAAGACAAATGAAAAGGTAACAAAACTGTTCAACCAACAAGCCTTTTTTAATATAGAATGTAGAACAAGAATCACAATCGAGGTGCCACATCTCATATTAACATTTCACAATCACAATCACATTCTTTTCTTATATCGTCGTGTGAGCCTTACATTTAGATATTTTTGAAAATATTTTTCATGATATAGCTACACGCGCTTTAGCCCCCTTATCTCGCCACGTGGTTTCAAGTCATTCCCTTACTAGCAATAAGCGCATAAATCCCACCTTATGTCGTCGCATGCACATCAACCCCTACCTTTATACCGCCGCATGTGCATCAATATCACAATACAATAATAACTAGCACCACACGTGCCCATAAGCCAGAACTTGCCAAAATAAACAATACCAATGTTACCATAACATATAGCTCACGGTTTAACCACAATGTGAACAAGAATCTCAATGATAACTAAATGAATGAGAAATACTCAATGAGGAAAGATATCTTAATAATAACCAACTTTAATCTCAATGTGTTAATAGCTTTCACAACTTCAACTTCAATAAGTCAAAATGAAGGTATTCCCACGTAATGACAACTTTAAATAAGAGTAATTCAACAATAAGAGAGGTAACAAGACAATAAGAGAGGTAACAACTTCAACTCCAAAGAATACTGACCAAATAAGCAATTCCAGAGCAAGTGGAGTGCACCAACACCTTCCGCTGAGCTGATAGCCTACTAGGAGTACTGTCAACCTCTCTATCGGGACCAGTGGATATGAAACACAGCGTCCCCAGGCAAAAGGGACGTCAGTACGAATACATTACCGAGTATGTAAAGCAGGAAAGCATAAATAAGAATAGTAATGTAAAGAGAGATAGAGAGGATACAACTTGTAACATTTGAGTGCCTCTGAGGGCGACTGGCATGAAATGCATGATACATATATATACATATAATTTTATAAACATACGCCTCTGTGAGCATCATCATCATCATATCGTACCCGGCCTCGAAGAGGACTCAAAATGTACCCGGCCATCGTAAGGATCAGTAGAATAGTACCCGGCCACGTGGAGCTCGATAAAACCCAACTGATTAGTGGTTTCATAATAGGTGTCGTACCTGGATGACTATAGCGAGGCTCGATAGGGTAAAATAGGTACAAATAATGTATTATGGACTCATAGAATCACATTCTTAACCTTTCGGAGTGACGTAAGGTTGTTTCACCTTTGATTAATGTTATGGACATCCATACCATCAATATGAACCTCAATAGGATTCAAGGATCATACATACATTCCTAGAATAACTTTATATGGAAAGAACAACATGGACAACCTTAGTTGCTAGGAGTAGATCCATTATGAAATGGCGTATCGTTTACGTTAATTTTACTTTAGATCATGCCAAAAGAAAGAAGGAAGTGCCTTAACATACCTTTGAAATCTTCTCTCCAATCGTCAACCAAGCTCAATATGATCTTCTTACGCCTACTAAGAGTAAACCGACTTCGCCGTCATTATATAAGCGTTGTAACTCTCATATTTCAAAACCAATATTCTA
>AWOL01S0059375.1:41127-62662 GCA_000715115.1 Nicotiana otophora | reverse complement strand
AAACCCCCCCCCCCCCCCTTGTTTGTACTACATACCATAAGCTACTAAAAGTCATAAAACAGCCCAAACAACAACAATATAATTCACAATAAGCTCTCTGATTATTTCAACAACTATTTTGAGCGGCAAGCTCAATTTACGATTAACAAAATATGGTTTGAATCCAATTCTTTTTCCATGAATCTGCCAACAAATCTATAACATCATACTTATTCTTAGCATATGATTTTCAGCCCAAAACATCATAAGAATAATCTTTAAAAATAGTCCACACGCCTAGCACCTTAACCTTTATCGTCAACCTCTTTTTTTCATGTTATCTTCTTCAATCAACTTAATTAGCACATAGATAAGCTGAACAACAGCAGCCATAATATAATCAAACTATTTATAGTAATTTCCAGTCACAAAAAACTATATATATAGCCTCAACATAGCCTACAAAAAAAGATAACGATTCCTTATGCCATGTCAATTACTATCTTGTAGATTTTCACTCAAACAACTCAACCAACACATGATTAATATTAAGAACAACCAGGAATATAATTTACTTACTTTAGGCAGTAGATAAAACTTGAAATAACCAGCTGGTGTAGCTCACAAAAACCCTCAATCACACCACAACACTATAGGAGTTGTATTCTCTTCTTGAATCAACTTTTGTGTTCAAGATGGTGTTTAAACACTTGTATTTCGCCTTGAAACTCTAATATATATGAAGGAGGAATGATTATTACCTTAATAAACAAGCAAAACACTAAATCTGAGGTTACTTTACTTAAAGAATTCTCCAAAATAACCACAATATGAAGAACTATGATCTAGCAAGCACCACGGGATTTCTAGCATTGAATTCATATTTTTATCTTTAGTTTTAACTCTAGAATCATGGAGACTGCTTTGAGAGTGTTTTGGGAGAATATAGGGTCTGATTGGGTCGAAGCATGACCCCAAATGAGTCTTGCCCTGATATTTAAAGTTTGGAGAATCACTCACTACCTAAGTGGGTCCCATTGGGAGCTGCTTGCGCAGTCTGGCAAAAATACAAATCTCTCTCTACTCCGATGTCGTATCGATAAACGGTTTAATGAGTTGAAAATTAGACTCGTAGACCTTCAATTTGATAGGTGTATCACCCCGTAATTCTTGTTATATTGGTAGAAAAGCTCTGCTATATTTGACCTAATTGTTAGCACATTTATGAATGTAACTTGTGATGACATTTGCCAACTTTTGTTCCACAACTCGCATGACTTCAAAACGTAAAACACGACTATCATACGACTAAAATAAATCATAACATAACCTTTTTATCATGTTAATCACCGTAGTATCACCCCAAAAGTACATGTTATAACATTCCCAACTTGTTGACTTTCGACAAAACTTATTTTCTTCAATTTGTTTAGCTTCTAAGACTTCCAACCCTCTTGGTACTTGTTATCCATGATCTTAAATATTTGTAACCTCCAAGGTAACATTATTAACTTAGTTTATGTACTTTCAAAGATTATCTCATTTCTGGGCTTACATCATTTGACTTACGACATGCTTTTGAAAATATGGGGTGTAACAAGAACTCGAAATGACCTATCAGGTCATCACAAAAAATGAAAGTTGTAGCCCTCTGTATTTAGTTTTCAGAAAATCAAATTGTTTTTCATTTGGATCTTTATACAAAAAGTTATCGCCATTGGACTAGACGTTGTTTGGAAAGAGTTGAGAAAGTATTTCATAGGATCGTTCATCGCGATCGCGGAGCTTCTTGGTTGCGATAGCAAAAGGAAAAATCATGCTGGACATTTTTGGAATTGCGATCGCGAGGTTGGTGACCGTAATCATGAAGAAGGACGACTAGTAGGGCTTTAAAACATCCAATTTCGGGATTTTGAGTTTATTTTTTTCACTTTTTGAGTTCTTGAGCACAAGTAAGGCGATTTTGGAGGAGATAAACACCCAAATCATGAGGGTAAGTAATTTTATCTTTATTTTGATTATATATTTTATTTTTCCATGGATTATTACACCTAAATCAAGGATTTGAAGCGAAGAAATTGGGGCTTTTTGACTTGAACTTGAGAGAATGAATTTTGGGGTTTTGAATATGAAATTAAGGTTGGATTTGGAAACCAATTATATATTTGGATTCGTATTTGAATGTGTTGTAGGAATTTGTGAGTTTTGTCGAGTTCCGGAGTGCGGTCCCGGGGTTGACCTTTCGGTTGACTTTGAGTATTTGATTAAAGATTCAACCTTTATCGTTTGGGTTTGATTCCTATGATATTACTTGATATCGTTTAGTTGCTTTTGGCTAGAGTCGAGCCGTTCCGTGGTCGATTCGCGCGGGAAGGCATTTTTAGAGTATGAATTTGGCTTGTTTGAGGTAAGTAAAATATCTAAACTTGGTTTGAGGGTAATTATCCCTGTGGACTATGATACTTGAGATGTGTTGGGGGTGACGCACGAGCTAGGTGATGGGTGTGCGTGTGTACACCGGGGTATTCATGATCTGAGTAGACTTCAAGATACTAAGGGACTTATTTTCAATTATGCCTCGTTATATCCATGTTTTCTCTACGTGTATGATTATTTCAGTTATGATTCATATTAGAAATCATATCTAAGTCGTGTGCTTATTGTTTGAGACATGCTAGGGCTATTCTTGTTTTTGTTGAGTTGTTTGCCTTAATTGTAGACATACTCTCAGCCATGATGCCATCTCAGTGTATGATATCTCTATCTTAGTGCATTCTTATTATGATTTATCACATGTTGTTGATGCTTGATATGTGTAACACTGTTGAATTGAGTATTGTGAGATGTGGTTAATTGAGACTTGAGCGGTTGATGACAAATGTGGGCCATAGAGCCATATTGTGATTTATATTTGGATCGGGTTGCATGCTGCAACAGATTGATATTTGGATTAGGTTGCACGCCGCAATAGATTTTTGCGTTGGGTTGCACACTGTAACAGATTGATATTTGGATCGCATTGCACGTTAGAACGGATTGATATTTGGATCGGATTGCACGCCACAACGGATTAATATTTGGATCGGGTTGCACGCCGCAATGGTTATATTGATTGTTGGCTTATATTCAATCAATGCTTGGGTAAGGATCCGCCCCTCCGGAGTCTGGTATTCATAGTGAGCATAGGCATAGGGTCACATGGTCATATATGTGCTTTGGTGAGGGGCATTTGTGCCAGGCACCCATACAGTACTGAGTGAAGTTGTGTGTGTGATGGTGAGGGGCACTTTTTCCAGGCACTGTGAGCGTTCTGAGTGTGAGTATTCATGATGGATTCACTGTGATGTTATTGACTTGACATGTAGGTATAGAGCTGTGCTTTCCTCATGCTAGATGGTATATGAAATGTCTTACATGTTGATGAAAATTTGCAAACTACAGTTTTCTTGATGAATTCATATTTTAGTGACCTCGGTGGTAAGATCGCATTGCACTGTTATACTTGAAAAACATGTCTAATTTTCCGTATATGTGAACAAGTTGAACATGATATCTCTTGAGTTGTTTACTTTTACTGTCATCATTATATCATGTGTTGTTAGTGATTATTGGTGTTAGCCACTGACCTTCTTCCTAGCTCGTTACTACTTTCAATCCGAGGGTAGGTTTGTCACTTATTGAGTACATGGGGTCAATTGTACTCATACTACACTTTTGCACCTTATGTGCAGATCTTGGAGTAGAGTGGTTGTGGATGACGGGAGTTGGCATTGAAAATGTACCTACTTTTTGAATATAGCTACCACTTGTCCTTGGTACTTTTGGACTCGTACTCTACTTATGCATATTTAAACAAATATTGTAATTATTTTATACCAGTTTTATAAATCTAAATAGTTGTGGCTCATGATTTGTACTATCAATCCTTGGGATATTGTATGAAAATTCAATTATATCACTTATTGATTAATTATTATTTTCATAGAATTATATAATTGTTGTTTGGCTTACCTAGCGGGTTTGATTTAGGTGTCATCACGACTAGGTGGATTTTGGATCATGACAAGTTGGTATTTGAGCTTTATGTTCATAGGTTCTACGAGTCATGAGAAAATATTTAGTAGTCTTGCGTATTGATATGATGACGTCCATATCTATCTTCAAGGGACTACAGGGCATCTAGGAAAAATCTCCCTTCTTTCATTTCTGACCGTGCGGTTTTTATTCAGCGTGGGGTCTAATCTTTGGTTTCTTTCTCTTCAATCCGTATGCGACATTGATCGCTCAGTATTAGTTGTGCATTGATGGTTTGTTATGTCATGGATGAGGTGTGAGAAGTGTTCTCTGTGCTGTGGAGATAGGCCAGTGTGGAAGACTTGAGGCCAGGTTCAGACCGCAGCATGTGCTTGGTGGTTTTAGTTATGTTGAGTATGTGCTTTTGGACTTATATGTTCGGTAGTGTCCCTAGGAGTGGGATTGATGGCTCATTGTGTGGTTGAATAGCTATATGATGAGTATTATGTGACTACAGAATATGCTTAGATGGTTTGGATGTGACGAAAAGAATTTCACTTGGGATGAAAAAGGACTATGGATGTTCGATTTCTGTCTTGAAGTGTTGTACAGTCTTGAATTATAAGTGTTTTGAGTGATCTTTTAGTTGTTCATTGTAGAATGAAGTATATTCTTATGTCTTGTTGACGATTTTAGCCTCGGAAAGATTAAGTGATTGCATAGTGGTTGTGACCATGATAGGGACATAGAAAGGTGCCAATTTGAGGCTAAGCAGGTGGGTTATCTCCTGCTGGTGGTCTACAAATATGTGATCCTTATGATGTTTCTATGTAGAGTTTTCTTTCTACCAGTGGGATTATATGTGCTGCAATTTGAGTTTGGATCACTTGAGGAAGTTTCACGACTATCACGAGGATGAATAAGCGCTTCCCATATGATTTAAGGTATTTTATGGTTAGTGCTACATGAGTTTATGAAGGACTAATTGAATTACCGTTCGAGATCATGGATATTATGTAGTAAGGGTATTATGGGTTATCGGATGTTATGTTATATGTCTTCGAGCTAAGTAGGGGAGGCTTTTATTAATGATCAGAATGCATGATCATGTGTTATATTAGTTGTGGATTGAGGCATATGTGAGGATCAGCTATGACTTATAGAGGTTAATTTCGAGCATGACTGGAGCAAGGAAATTATTGGGTGCGTGATGTGTTATACTTTATGGGCGTATGGAAATCTAGGAATGATTCGGGTTTGTTATTCGTGGTAGATCTAGTGTGCTAGGAGAAGGGATTCACTTGTTTGCTTAAAGGTAGGGTTACTTCCTTAGGTGTTTGTGTGCTAAAGAAGCACAGGTCGTTCGGCTAGTATTGGCGGTGCATTGGAGATTAGAGCAGAGTGGATGACTCTCGAGGAGGTACTAATGAGTGCAAGGTTCATATGTGATATTGAGGGTTCCCCAGATTTGCATATGGCTAAGATCTGATATTTGCATTGGATGGTGCCGAGACTTGTGGTATTTCTGTATCATTAGTGATTCTAAATTTCACTCTCAGAGAGGTTAGAGGAACAACTACACAGAAGGTCTCTTCAGAGTAGGCATCTCGGTTGTGGTACTATTGGGTGCTTGAGAGGGAATACAATAGCTTATGGGCTTTAGGAAGACGTGGTTTCCTGCTAGGACCTTTTGGGGTGAGTTTTGGTTATGGATCGAGTGTACTGGCGAGGTGAAGTGCTAACTTGAAGGCAAGTCGAGAGGAATTTGAAGAAATGGGTCAGCTTGATAGTTGTTTGGATCATCATAATAATATAAGGGATTGGTTCTTTTGGTGTGGTGAGGCTTTACCGATGTTTTTTAGAAATACTCTTGGGTTTGGAGGCCTGTGTGACTTGGTTGAGTTAGAGGGATCCAGTTATGATGACTTGGTTTTGTGCAAATGGGTTTCGAAGAGTTCTCGATGGTGTCGATCATGACTTGAGACGGATGTATTCTACAGGTATGAGAAGTATGTTATGTAGTGTGATTAATTTTCTTTCTCCTAGATAAGGGTCAAGTGGAAGGTATCTGACTGATGAAGCATGTATTTTTCTTGCAATCCAGAGTTGATAATGAGATTCTTGTACTTTTCATATGATGGCATGATATATGTGGTGCAACGTGCGAGATTGAGGTTTGCATGTACAAGGTTGCGGTTCCATTTCGAAGAGGAGGTCATGAGTTCTAGACAACATGGGCGATTTCAGATGTTTAGAAGAATGCTGCCACTATTTGGTATCACCTGAGAAGAGTGTGTATTTCAGAAAGGCGTATTGTGTTTTGACTTGCAAATGCTTGATCAGTATTTCGGTAATCGTCTGGTTGTTGACCGCAGATGTTCAAATTTTGCTACATGGAGATGAAGATTCATGGGAGTGTTTCTCGTGAGATGATTGTGTATGAGGGATGCATCGGTTGTTGGAGTGCTTGAGTTGGGATCGGGGATGGAGATTCCTGTATTCTTGAGGTTTAGAGATAGGACGTTCTCGGGGGCAGATTGTTCCTTAGTTGCGGAAGGTGAAAGTAAATGTACCTTTGCGAAGAGCAATAGGAAGATCAATATCTTCTGGAGGATCAGGTGGAGGAGGTGGAGAAGGATTCGATGATGAAGAAATGGGTGCAGGACATGTATCATTACTAATCTCTCGCCTCCTTGAGTAAACTTGAAAAATTTGCGGTCTTTCTAGTGCAGATTGAGCAGGTGCTAGCATAGATTGAGCAGGTGATGAAGGCACAACGGTCAGTTGGTGCTCAATAGAAGAGTCAGGAGATGAAGGAACAACATCATCTAATTGTCGAGTAACTTGATAGACTAACCACTCATCTTCCTCTATCTGACTTGTATAAATGGGAGGTACATATAAAAATGGTATTGTCTCTGAAAATATCACGTCAATTGATACTAGATATTTGCCAAGTTCAGTAAAATAGCATCAATACCCCTTCTGGAGGTGTGAATAGCTCAGGAAAACACACTCAGTGCCTTGGGATCCAACTTGATAACAAATAGTCGAATATCTTGAACATAACATGTGCTTCCAAATAACTTAGGCTCCACCGGAAATAGCAACTTGTTAGGAAAGAGAACACTATAAGGCACATTACCAACAAGCACAGTTGATGGCATGCGATTAATCAGAAAACAAGTTGCAGAGACTGCAACGGCCCAAATATTTTTAGGAACCTTCATTTGGACATAAGTGCTCGAGCTGTCTCAAACAGATGCCTATTCTTTCTCTCAGCAACTCCATTTTGAGAAGGTGTATCATGAAGACTAATGGAGAATACCATGTTGTCTCATGTAGGATTGAAATAACTCGAACATGTATTCTTTAGCGTTATCACTCTTTAGAATATGCACCAAAGCATTGAAATGGGTTTTAACTTCAGCACAAAAGGCACAAAAGTGAGTAAACACTTTAGATGGGCTTTTCATAAAATAAATCCAAGTCATTCGAGAGAAATCATCCACAAAAGTAATAAAATACTTATGCCCAGTTTTGGAAATAACAGAACATGGTCCCCAAACATCATAATGAACTAACTCAAAATTTGACTCATCCCGCCTATTAATCCTTGGACTTAGCAAGCTGCGATGGTATTTTGCAAGTCATCATGACTCGTAATTCAGTGAAGAGACATTCTGAAACTGGGGACAAAACTTCTTCAACGGAGGTAGAGAAGGATGTCCAATCAACAATATGCTTCAAATGGAGACACATCATTAGAGTAGGCAACAAATCGAGGCTCGTATTCGTCAAGGATGTAGAGGTCACCAGATAGATGTCCTTTACCCATAACTTGCTTCGTCATAAGATCTCGAAAGAGACAATGATCTCGAAATAACAAGATATAACAATTAAGGTCTCTAGTAAATTTTCTAACAGAAATAAGGTTAAAGACCAACTTTGGTAGACTTAACACAGATGACATAGTAATAGATGATGTCAGTTAAACAGTTCCAGATCTCACAATATTACAGGTTGCTCCATCAGCTACAGTCACATGAGATGGTGCTTTGTGTGATTAGAAGATAGAAAAATTATTATGATTATCTGTCATGTGATTAGTGGCACCAAAATCAATCACCCATTTATTTGAAGAGGTGATAAGACATGTTCTATGTGACTCAACAAAGGTAGTAACTAAAGCAGATTCCTTAAATGATTCTCCATACAGAGTGGGCCGAAACCATAACATAGTCATTTTTATGACTATCTGTATTCTTATTTCCTCCTGCCTTCTTTTCAGTCATTTTTTTTCAACTAACAAAACTCACGAAATATATTCAAGGAGAGATTAACTAAGTTCCAAGAAGATAGTCAATAAAGATATACTCCACCAGAAATATGACCAAACCAAAGAACTAATGATGCACCAACAAATCACACCAACCAGTAATATACTCCACCAGGAAATATGACCAAGAATAATGAAGTATATTCAACCACTAAAATAACTCAAAAATTCCAGATTATCCTCAAACTCCAAATAGGTAGGTGGATGTGCAAGTCCAAATCGAGATGGAAGAAACAAAGTTTAGATGGAAATCAGTAACCTGGGACTTTTCGACGAGACTGTTAATGAGCAGCACTTTTGGGAACAAAAACACCTTCTCAAATCGTGGTCAGTTCGAGTAGAACCCCCAATAGGCACGTCGAAAATAACGACGTGACCTAGGAACAGTGAACCAAGTCTCCAACCAATCTCCCATGCACCCTCAAGCACCGTCCGGGCAGACTATGTCAGAATTCCTCTACCGGAGCATGGGCTTCACAAACAAAGAATCTGGCCACCGCATTCTAGAAACATGTATATCAAAAAGTAACTGGTCCTTTAAGGGTTGATGGTGAGAGTTACTTCGCCAGACCAAAGGACTTTCCTAAAACCAGTCAAGTTACTGTAAGACAGTTATTTCTCTGTCGAATTTCAGACCCAACACCGACTATGATATCCTATAACCGGAATTTGAGAGAATAACTTGTGTATTATTCCAATAAGCAAGGGATGTATAAATACAATGCATTAGGTGCTAACTAAGGAAAGAAATAAAGAAAAATCCTACAAATCCTGCTACCTATATATGGCTATGCACATTGCTAAGAAATAAGTCTATATACATTTTCTAACAAGTCTATATATATTTTCTAACAAGTCTATATACATTCTCTAACAATAACCAAGTGTGTTATCTGCATTCTTAGATTTGTTATAATGTTAGTGAGACAAATAGGTAAAGCATCTCTGTGAAAAGCTTAGTTCTTGGCAGCTCTATAATGGGCAAGAGGCTTGAAGGTTCTTCCAGTTTGATTTTGTAACCTTAACAAATGGTTAAAAGATTACGTTTCTTTCAAAATATTTTTCATTTATTCTAAAACAGTAAGCTCTACACAAGCACGCCTCTACTCAGCCAGAAATTAAATGATCACAGTTTTCGTCCCATTTTATGCACGGTAATCTGGTAGGAACAAAAATGGCATGGTGGGTTTTAGTCAATTAATGTTTTGTGTGGCCTTGAACTATTTTTCTCTTTATTTTAAAATAGGTAATTATATGATAATTGATTAAAATTCGATTGGTTTAAAGATACCAGTATGTTGTTAGTACTAAAGTTGATTTTCTAATGCAATAGTCAAACATTAATGATTGATCAACTGGCATTGACCACTAAGATTGATATGGTAAACCAAATTATTCTGGTCAACTCAAAAATGATTTTCTTCGAAAAAAAAAAGAAAAGAACTCCCCTTGCAAAGTTGGTGGAGTATCTATATTCCATAAATTGAAACAAATCTCTATATGTAAGACATGAGAATTGGAAATGCAAGAGAGAAGATTCCTATCTCCTCTATTTGTTTAAATAATTTTATTTTTTTATTTTATTTCATTCAATTATAGGATGTTTAGGAATCTTTTTTGTCAAAACAGACATTTCTATAAGTGCAATACAAGCACAATCCACAAATCTAATTTATAAGAAACTCGTGTCCCTTAAAATGATTTTAGACACTATACCCTTTTTCTGATTAATAATCACGTGAAAAGAAAGAGAACAAAACAAATAAAACTAATGAAAGATGCAAAGAACCAGTCAATCTCAACGCAGAAAGTCTTAAGCCAACTTCTTTTCTGTCCGAGTACAATTAAATAGCCACCTGTACCTTACAAGAAAAAGAATAGAAACAATCAGAGAGAGTGCGAGAGTAAAAGGACACCTTTGTCTAACTCTTCCCAATTCGCCACAAATAGCGCTTCTGTAACTTACAGGATAAGAAAAGAATTAAACAATCATGAAGAAACAAAAAAGGAAAAAAAGAAACAAAAGACTTTTTGGAATTCAATTCCCAACTTCATAAAAAAATGAAGAAAAAGTGGTATGGCACTACACTAATATTAAAACTTGAAAGAAAGTGAGGACTGGCTCTCCAGCAGCAATCATTGACTTCTCAAATCTTCCCCCGTGGAAGTTGGAATATTAGAACTTGGTGGAGCTTCATGATCTGCTACCACTTGGGGTGCAATGGAAGCAAGAGTTGTCACTGAGGAGCTGCATGATAAGGGTACTTCCGAGGAGGTACATGGGGATGAAGGTGTTGGAAGGGAATTTGAAAGCATCTTTGAGACGGCAGGTATAGGATACACTTCTGTTACTTCTTCTATGCCCTCATCCAGATACACAATATCTTGTATGGTTAATTGGTGGTACTCCACAATCTCTCTTAAGAAGCGATTCTCACGAGCATACACGGAATTCTCATGTGCTAGACGAGCCTTCTCTGCTAATAGTGTCTCAAGTAGAAGGCGTATCTAAAATTTTAGATTATAGAAAGCATTAGTTCTTCACCACGCACGGTGTTTAAGGATTTCAAATGTTGAAATGAAAGGGATAAAGGCATTGTGTAGGTCGTTATGCCACTTTTCACTAAGAAAATTCAAAATATACAAAACTAAGCACACGAGAAAGCTAATGGTATTCAACATATATTATATATACATAAATAGCATGACCTTGTATATACTGTGTAATTTTCTGACAAAGATGGTTCAGACCCCCTTGCAACCCCCTAGTTCCCCGGCCATGCCCAATGGCGTAACATATGATATACTAGCAGAAAAGAACACATACATGATTAAAGTCACTAGTAATATAACCATATTGTATCCAATTAGCAAAGTTGGTTTAAGGTAATGCTTAGATTTCTTATGCAAAAGAAACTCAATCTCTAAGATAAACTTTTCCAAACTATATCTACTGCATCTTGCTGCCCCTGATGACTTAAGAAGGAAGAAGAAGAGGTACTATCAAAGGAATGTTTAATACAAAAAACCATATTACATTTGTGCAAGTAGGTGGAGGATTACCATGTCATCAACTGCAGGATTGTCTCCCTTTTCACAAGACTCTCGAAGGACTTTATTTTCTTCTCCCAGCTGAGAACACCTTAGTTTTGCGAAAGCAAGATATGCTTTAACAGTTTTCAACTCTCGTAAAAGAAGCTTGGCTTTGGCAGTAGTTGCCATTGCCACCTGAAACCCAAAAGACAGGTCCATAATGCACTTCACTAGTAAGGATATAATACCAAAGGAAGTTCATAGTAAACCCACACAAGAATTCAGAACAATGAGAGCTCTGTGAACCTGTGTTCTACCATTTAGAGTAATGATGAGATCTCGTTCTGTCAAGTACACTATTGGTATTGAAGGTAATTAGATGAACTACAACTAAAATGCGAATGTAAAAATATGTTGTCCGAGATTAATAATTGTATTTATGTACTTTGCTCGGATAATGTCTTTAAAGCTCCTCATGCTTCAAAATGTAAAAAGAAAGAAATCTTTCTCATAATTGTTGCGGTTACAACAACTATTGTATTATTTAGTCACTCAGACAGGATGTTGCCATTTGCTAAAAGTATAACGTAATATTGCAGTTACTTCAGATTTTGACTGCAGTTGTGAAGTAGACTTGAAATTTTTAAAAGCATTCTCTCTGGAAAATTAAGGCCTTAGTACTACATGACCAAGAAATGCAGAATAACAAGTTGCCAACTCACATCACGAGAAGCCTTTAGTTGATCTTCATGATTGGTTTGTGTATGTGGCTGAGTCGTTTGCCTTGAGGATTGCTGCCACGCGCTATGTAGGCTAGAAACATGATTTTGTTCCTCAAAGTTGGTACCTTTTCTCCTGATCTGCAGTTTGCGTGTCTCTTGAATAATGTCAGCAGTCTTGTTCTCAACAATTGTACGTCCCTCCTGAGAATCAAGAAAAACTTATGTTGAAGCAGCACGTACCTGATTAGGAAATCACATAAACTATAAGTTATTATCATGAAAATCAACTAGCTTCAGATAACAAATTGAGCCATGTGTTAGGTATTTGTCCTCATTTTCTTACCATATTTGGTTTTTCTATTCTTTGAAGGAAGAGCAACATATTTACCATAATTGATTTTACCTTTTACGAAAAGGAAAATACAATTCTTTCATATTTGGCTAGTCTCTTTTCTTGGAGGAAAAAATTTTGGACCTCTATAAGTTGAGGATTCTTATTTCTCATTTAGTAACATTCACAATGTAGTCCCTTAAAGGGTTTGAGAGTCTTCTTTAGAGGGAGAATTTGTGAGACAAGTGTTATGTTGTCTCTTGTCTGTGCCTCTTTGTGAGATTGTTCTCTCGATAATTTGTACTCTCTTTTATATAGTTGAATGCTCATCTCCGTATGTGTACGTAGGTCAATTGACCGAACCACGTTAAATGTTTGTGTGTCTTTTGGTATATTTTTCTTTTGTTATCTGATTTGTCGTTGTTAAAGGTATGCTTTGTTTGCTTCTGTATGACACTTGATTATTTCAGTCCTAATACCATTATCCTTGTTAATTATGAGTTTCAATGATGAAAATTAATATATCACATGTGGTGCAGGAACACAAGGAATAAAACAAAGGAATCAAGAAGCAATACCATTCAAGAATAGATTAAGGAAACAATCAATTACTAGAGCAATGCAAAGGAAAGAAATCAATAATTAGAGATGAAAAAGGAAGAAGCAGCGGAGATACGGAAGAAGAATCAATCAATGATTCAATAAATGATTGACGGAAGCTATTACAGGAAGGTCCCAAATCAAAGGAAAATAATATCGCAAGGGCTGCACTGGAGATTGGTGAAGCCGGAAATCAAGGGATCTATCGCAAATCACTCAAGTTACAAAAAGATATGCCTAGCGAATGAAAACCTTGTCAAGACCTCAAATCAAGGAAGATCAACGAAAACTTGACTTTATTCTTGGAAAGAATCAATCTATGATTCCGTTCAAGGATCAACTCCCTTGGGTTTGCAATCTCTCAAGATTCAAGATGGCCTCGTGAAGTATATATATACATATGTTCTAGACTTGAAGAAAATATACCTTGATCAAACCAACTTCAATCTCTTTGTTCTACTTCAAACAAAACAGTGTAGTCTGTTCTAGATTTCTTGTGTAACAAAGAAGAGAAGAGAGAGATAAAACCACTGGTGAGGCATTGTATCAATTATAGAGAGAAGAACGAGTGACAAAAGTTGTTGGTGTATAACAACATCAACTCATCTGTATTAAGCCACTTCATACTTGAAAGAGACTACCCTTGAAACCCAAGGGGACTGGATGTAGGATTCACTCTGAATCCGAACCAGTATAAAAACATATTGTGTCATTCACTTTCTGTAATTTATTTTTTTTATTCGATTCCTGAAAGGCCAAGTCGACTAGAACTCANAAGTGCGTATGGAAATATATACAGAATCTTATGATGTCAAATTATGGCGCGTTATCAAAAAGGGAAACTATCCACTACCAGCAGCAGCTCAACCACCTGCTGATCCAAAAGATATAGATGAATACACAAACGAACAAATGGCAGTTGTTCAGGTTAATGCTAAGGCATAAAATTTACTCTATAATGCTATAAGTGGAGAGGAATATGAGAAAATATCAAGTTGTGATACAGCTAAAGAAATGTGGATAAACTGAAAGTTACATATGAAGGAACCAGCAAAGTGAAAGAAACTCATATTAACATGTTGGTTCATGACTATGAACTCTTCCAGATGAAAGAAATAGAAACCATTGAGGAAATGTTTGCAAGGTACAGCAAAATCATTAGCGTTCTGAAAGCTTTAGGTAAACCATATTCAAGTGCTGATCNCCCCCCCCCCCTCGCCCTCTTGCACTTTCAATTGGTATCAGAGCAAGTCTCACACTTTTTTCTTAACAGCTTGTGAGAAAAGATCATGGCAAATCAAGTAATTGTTGGAGTACTCTTTCAAGAAGGAACATCACAAGTTAGGCCACCATACTTCAATGGACAACACTTTTCTCATTGGAAAGTGCGTATGGAAATATATACAGAATCTTATGATGTCAAATTATGGCGCGTTATCAAAAAGGGGAACTATCCACTACCAGCAGCAGCTCAACCACCTGCTGATCCAAAAGATATAGATGAATACACAAACGAACAAATGGCAGTTGTTCAGGTTAATGCTAAGGCATGAAATTTACTCTATAATGCTATAAGTGGAGAGGAATATGAGAAAATATCAAGTTGTGATACAGCTAAAGAAATGTGGATAAACTGAAAGTTACATATGAAGGAACCAGCAAAGTGAAAGAAACTCATATTAACATGTTGGTTCATGACTATGAACTCTTCCAGATGAAAGAAATAGAAACCATTGAGGAAATGTTTGCAAGGTACAGCAAAATCATTAGCGTTCTGAAAGCTTTAGGTAAACCATATTCAAGTGCTGATCAAGTTCAAAAAATTCTAAGGAGTCTACCTACCACTTGGCAGACAAAAGTAGTTGCACTCAAATCACAAGATCTAAACAAACTTTCATATGATGAGCTTCGAGGGATCTTATAGCATTCGAGAAAACTCACCTTAAGAAAACAAACCAGGAAGAAAAGAAGAAAATTGTTTCCTTCAAAGCTACAACTGAAAGACCAGAAAATAATATTGATGATGACCCAGAAGCTCTTGAAGAAGAGATTGCCATGGTATCAAGGAACATGGATGGTTTAATGAGAATATACAGAAACACAAGAAGAGGTAGGATGCCCTCTAGGCGAACCAGACAAAACAATGAACAAGACAAGAATGATGAAAAATGTTATGAGTGTGGAAGATATGGGCATGTTCAAGCTGAATGCCCAAATCTTAAAAGAAAGGTTTCCAGAGGATTTAATAAAAACAAATCTTTCTGAAGCTGGAGTGAATAAGACAGTTCGGAACACGAGAAAATAGCAAATCTATGTTTCATGACCATTCTGGAAAATGACATGAACAAATATTCAGGTTGCTGGACTGATAAAGATGCATCAGACGATGAATGCAAAGAAGATAATGAAAATTATTTCATGTCACAAGGTGAAACAAGCGAGGAACACCGCAGAAAGAGCCGCAAAGGAAGATGGTACTTAGACAGTGCGTGTTCCAGTCACATGACAGGTGACAAAAACCTGTTCAAAGAAGTTACAAAGATAAATGGAGGAAGTGTCAAATTTGGCATCATTCAAAAGGAAAGATAGTTGGCACTGGCATGGTTCCATTCAACAACAACTGTGATATTACTGAAGTGTATCTTGTAGAAGGACTCAACTACAATCTCCTGAGTATAAGTCAGCTTTGTGATTTAGGGTACGAAGTTAAATTCAAGAAAATAGGTTGCGCTATTGAAGATGAGGCATGTAAAATAATACTCCCAGGAAAAAGTTATAGAAATGTTTACATTCTTGATGGCATTGAAAATCTAGATAATCACATCTGCGTAGCATCTATATCTGATGATCCACGGTTGTGGCATATGAAACTTGGTCATGCAAGCATGCATCTTATTGAGAAACTCTCCAAGCATGATTTAGTTATTGGTCTCCCTAAACTCAATTTTTTCTAGAAATCATGTATGTGATGCATGTCAAATTGGCAAACAAATCATAAACTCTTTCAAAAGCAAAGGCACTGTATCTACCACCAAGCCTTTATAATTGCTCCACATGGATTTGTTTGGACCCACCAGAACTTCTAGCATAGGAGGAAAATGATATGCTTTTGTTATTGTTGATGACTACTCACATTTTACATCGGTGATTTTCTTATCTCACAAAGATGAAGCTTTGAAATACTTTGAGATTTTCTGTAAGAAAGTTGAAAGAGAAAAGGGGTACCTTATTACAACCATTCAAAGTGATCATGGAGGAGAATTTGAAAGCAAAGGATTTGAAGATTTCTGCAATGATCAAGGATATACTCACAACTTCTCACCTCCAAGATCACCTCAACAGAATGGAGTAGTTGAGCAGAAAAATAGAACTCTACAAGATATGGCCAGAACAATGATAATGGAATATTCCCTGCCAAACCATTTTTGGGCAGAAGCAGTAAGCATAGCCTGCCACATTCTCAACAGATGTCTTATAAGACCTATCCTGAAGAAAACTCCATATGAATTATGGAAAGGTAAACGGCCCAACATAGGTTATTTTCATCCTTTTGGCAGCCAGTGTTTTATCCACAACAATGGTAAGGACAATCTTGGAAAATTTGATCCAAGAAGTGATAAAGATATTTTTCTAGGTTATTCCATAAACAGTAGATCTTTTAGAGTTTATAATAAATGCACTTTATTTGTAGAAGAATCAGTACATGTCATATTTGATAAAAATAACACTACGGCCGAGAAATTAATTATTGCAGGTGATGAAGATATTAGTCGAGAAACACCACAGTCAAGAAAATCTCAAAAGTCAACTGATACGATAGACGGTGTCATAGAATCAACTAGTGAGCCTGTCACCAGTCAACCAGAATCACAGAAGGAGTCAACTACTCATATGATTGCAACACATCTAAATGCATGGAGAAGTGAACCGGAATATCCTCAAAAGTTTATCATAGGAGATCCAAGTGAAGGAATGAAAACCAGGGGAGCTCTCAAGAAAAAAGCAAATGTAGCACTCATCTCTCAGATTGAACCAAAGAAGGTTGAGGAAGCCTTAAAAGACTTCAGTTAGGTACAAGCAATGCAGGAAGAACTCGATCAATTTGATAAAAAAAATAAGTCTGGAAATTGCTACCTAAGCCTGCAAATGCTATTGTAGTTGGAACAAAATAGGTTTTCAGAAATAAGCTTAATGAAGATGGAAAGGTCGTGAGAAACAAAGCTAGATTAGTAGCCCAGACTACTCACATCAGGAAGGAGTCGACTACGATGAGACCTTTGCATCAATAGCTCGACTAGAGTCTATACGGATTCTTTTTGCATATGTATCCTTCAAACGATTCAGACTCTTTCAGATGGATATCAAAAGTGCCTTTTTAAATGGCTTCATTGATGAGGAGGTATATGTAAAACAACCTCCTGGTTTTGAAGACTCAAAATTCCCTTACTATGTGTATAATTTGACTAAAGCTCTGTATGGACTCAAACAAGCTCCACGAGCCTGGTACGAAAAGCTTAGTTCATTTCTACTTGATCATGTGTTTACAAGAGGTAAAGTAGATACTACCTTATTTATCAAAAGCTCATCAGGAGGTAATCTTATTATTCAAGTTTATGTTAATGATATTATCTTTGGAAGTGCTAACCCTCTGTTGTGCAAGGAATTCGCTAGTCTTATGCAAAGTAAGTTTGAAATGAGCATGATGGGAGAGCTTACGTTTTTCCTTGAACTATAAATTCAACAATCTGAAGAAGGAACGTTTATGTGCCAAACAAAATATACAAAGGAATTAATTCAAAAGTTTGGCATGAGCAGTGCTAAAGCAATTGGTACACCAATGAGCCCGTCAACAAGTCTCGACAAGGACGAAAAAGGAAATCCAGTTGATGAAACTAAATATCGTGGAATGAACGGTTCCTTGCTCTACTTGACTACTAGTCGAGCAGATATTATGTTTAGTGTGTGTAAATGTGCCAGGTTTCAGTAAGCTCCTAAAGAATCACATCTGACTGCAGCAAAGAGAATAATTTGTTATCTCATCGGAACTATTTCTTATGGATCATGGTATCCATGTTCTAACAATTTTAAGATGGAAGGTTTTTCAGATGCTGATCTTGCAGGTGATCAAGAAGATAGAAAAAACACTAGCGGAACATGTCAATTACTGGGAAAGGCATTAATTTTATGGAACAGTAAGAAACAAGGCTCAGTTGCATTATCCGCAACGGAGGCAGAATATATTGCTATTGGGCAATGTTGTGCTCAGTTACTATGGATGTCTCGTCAACTGGGTGACTATGAACTATTTTTTAAACATATTCAAATATTTTGTGATAACTCTAGTGTCATATGTCTCTCAAAGAATCATGTGCATCATTCTAGGGCTAAGCATATAGACATTAAGCATCATTTCATTAGAGATCACGTGCTCAAGGGAGATATAAAATTATCATTTGTTGGCACAACTAATCAATTAGCTGACATTTTTACTAAGTCTTTACTTGAAGATAGATTTTGCTCCCTAAGAGAACTACTTGTTATTATTTCGCTTGGTCATAAAACTTAGGACCCATGTGTTAGTTTTTAATTCTTGTGTGTCTAATATTTTTATTTATGTTTTATCTATAAGTATGCATTAATTTAGCGCCTCTAATTTCCCTTACTTTTCCCATCAGTCGCAGCTTTTAAGAAAGAAAAATCAATCATTATGACCCTTCCTCACACCTCTTCCTTTCCTGCACTCAACCGTCAAAATCCCTTCCTTTTGTAATCCCCTGAACCACTCTTCTCTGTCTTCATTGCTCCTACCACTCAGAAACCCTTCCTCAAATCCTTCAAACCCTTCCTCAAAGTCTCTCAATGGCTAAACACTCCAAGAATCCGTCTGCCTCCACTAGAAAAAGTACTCGTTCTAAGGGAAAACCCTCTACTCAGCCTCCAGAACAAGTAGACCTAGGGTCTGACCACTCAGAAGGGTTTGCCCCTTCTCAGCAGAACTATTAGACCACTTTCGCCTAATAAGAGAAAAAGCCCTTGGAAAAAGACCTATGGAAGACCCCCATGAATCTTTTACCCCCCAAGAAATCCAAAGTAGAGCTCTCAAGTTCTCTAGAGTCCGACTTCAATTTCTGGGATACCCCACATAGGGATTTTTTTATTGCTCTGAAAGACAAGCCCATTTCCTACGGAAGAGTAATCGACCTTGATGATATGGAGGCCCTCAATTATAAGGTAAAGGATCTGTTTGTTTTTCAAGGATGGTCAAAATTCCTCTCTGTACCCCCTCCCAAAGTCTATGAACCTTTAGTGAGAATGTTTTATGCAAATCTTCGCTCTAGAAAGCCTGATAAGTTAGAATCCTTAGTTCTAGGAAAACGCATTGTCCTTGATTGTGCCATGTTTGACTCAATCTTTCAGTGTAAGTGCTCCAATTTTCTTATGCTTTTCAAGAATACTTGGCCTGATGATTTTGAAATTTTTTTTTAATCAAGCAAAACGTTGTATTGCTGAATGTCCATCTGATTTTCTTCCTAACCAATTAGGTCCCAGTGATGTTAGTTTTTAAACCCGAGTTCTGGCCCACATTGTTGTAACTACTCTTCTTTCTCGTACTGGATCATTCTCCACCTTCTCTCAACGAGATACCTTTTTTGTCTACTGCCTTGTGACCAAACTTAAGGTTAAACTATCCTTATGGGTCATAAACTTCATGATTGAGAGTGTTGATGATCCCACCAGTTTACCCTATGGTATGGCTATCACCCACATTTTGGAAGCCCACAACATCTCTATCTCAGAATACCCCTTTTGTCTCTGTTTCCAAGTCCTACAACTCTAGAGCCTTCGCCAGTATGGGGTATGTGTGTGCTAAGGACTCCTGGGTGAAGAAACAGGGACGGTGAAGTCAAGAACGTCCAGCCTGATCCCAAGACCAAAGCCTCTGTTTCCCATCATAGTGTAGGTGATCCTGATCTTATGGAGAAACTATCTTCTATTGATAACAAGTTGACCACCATCAAGGACCTTCTTGCAGCAACTCAATCCACTGTTGGGACATCCATGCAATCTCCAAAGAGACTGGGTTCGATGTTTCAAAGATAAGGGTCAGAATCCTCAAACTCAGAGAAAATACAGTCAAAGCCTTCAAGGAAGTACATGACAGGATTGATGGGGTGACGGTTTCAGCCAATGCCAGCTTTGAACGTCTGAATGAGGCGATTTGCAACACTCTTACTTATTTTTTGCATCGTTAGTTATGGAAGTTTCAAACAATTTTTGTTTGTTATTTTGTTGTGATGGGCTGGATAACCAATCGCTAGATACTTTTGCTAAACCATTCCTATACTTTAACTGATGCCTATATGTTAAATATTTGCCTATGATATGTCTGTTCCTACTTAATTTCAACTGTATATGTGCATATCCCCTCTTTGTTGATGTCAAAAAGGGGGAGAAAAAGACCGTTGTACTTTGCAGGATAGATAGCAACTATTAAGGGGGAGTTGACTGAAGTATATGATGCACCTATTGAAGGGGAGTTGACTACAGGGAAGTAAACTGTTGTTTATATATATTATTTTTGTCATCATCAAAAAAGGGGAGATTGTTAATTATGAGTTTCAATGATGAAAAATAATATATCACATCTGGTGCAGGAACACAAGGAATAAAACAATCAAGAAGCAATACCATTCAAGAATAGATTAAGGAAATAATTTATTACTGGAGCAATGCAAAGGAAAGAATCAATAATTAGAGATGAAAAAGGAAGAAGCAACGGAGATACGGAAGAAGAATCAATCAATGATTCAATAAATGATTGACGAAAGCTATTACAGGAAGGTCCCAAATCAAAGAGAAACAAGATCGCAAGGGCTGCATTGGAGATTGTTGAAGCCAGAAATCAAGGGATCTATCACAAATCACTCAAGTTACGAAAAGATATGCCTAGCGAATGAAAAGCTTGTCAAGACCTCAAATCAAGGAGGATCAACGGAAACTTGACTTTATTCTTGGAAAGAATCAACCTATGATTCCGTTCAAGGATCAACTCCCTTGGGTTTGCAATCTCTCAAGATTCACGAAGGCCTCACGAAGTATATATATACATATGTTCCAGACTTGAAAAAAATATACTTTGATCAAACCAATTTCAATCTCTTTGTTCTACTTCAAACAAAACATTGTAGTCTGTTCTAGATTTCTTGTGTAACATAGAAGAGAAGAGAGAGAGATAAGAACACTGATGAGACATTATATCAATTATAGAGAGAAAAACGAGTGACAAAAATTGTTGGTGTATAACAACATCAACTTATCTGTATTAAGCCACTTCATACTTGAAAGAGATCACCCTTGAAACCCAAGGGGACTAGACGTAGGATTTACTCTGGATCCGAACTAGTATAAAAACATACTGTGTCATTTACTTTCTGCAATTTATCTTTTTCATTCGATTCCTGAAAGGCCAAGTCGACTAGAACTCAAATTAGTCGAAAATTCACAATTACACCCCCT
>AWOL01S0059375.1:0-20297 GCA_000715115.1 Nicotiana otophora | reverse complement strand
CAATAGATTTATATATGGTAAATAAATCCCGATTGGGACACATATGATAAGAACAACCTGAATCTAAAATCCACCCATTGTTAGATTTGAAACCATTATTAGTTGCTAAAAAAATAGTTCCCTCAGTCTCATCAGCAGCTACACTTGCTTCGGCAGTGTTAGTATTTTTGTGCTCATTTTTCTTTTTTGTATGCTTTTTTTGTTTTTTTAATTTAAAGCATTCAGAAATAATGTGACCTTTCTTGTGACAATATTTGCATATGACATTTCTGTATCTAGATTTTGACTTTGATTTAGGTTTCTCACTACTTGAATCTTTCTTATTGGATCTACCTCTTATGAATAAGCCTTCCCCTTGGTTCCCACTAGTTTTCCCAGTAATATCTCTATCTATTTGTTCTTTTGATTTCAAAATAGATTTGATATCTTTATAAGAGATATTATCCTTTCCATAAGGCATAGTATCTTATATATGTTTAAACGACTGGGGTAAGGAAACAAGCAATAACACATCTTGATCCTCATCTTTGATTTCATCATCTATGTTACTTAAATCCATAAGAAGAGAATCAAAAGTATCAAGATATGTAAGTATAGAGGTACCTTCAGCCATACGAAAAGTGTAGAGTTTTTGCTTTAGATAAAGCCTATTTTCTACTGTTCTTTTCATATATAGGGTTTTAAGCGTTTTCCATATGCCTTTGGCTGAGCTTTCTGCTGTAACTTCACACAAAACCTCATTTGAAATATTTAAAATAATACATGATTTTGCCTTTTTGTCTATGACGGCAAACTCCTCGTCCGTTATTTTATCTGGCATCTTCTCATTTCGTTGCAGTGCCAAATCTAATCCATCCCGAATTAGGATAGCTTCCACCTTTAATTGCCACATTCCGAAGTTTGCACTTCGGTCAAATTTCTCAACATAAGACTTTGTTAGAGTCATTTTGGCTATTTAAACTAACCCATTTAGATCTGGCTCTGATGCCAATTTATTAGGATCGGAAAATCGGGTAGTGAAGAATTTAGCCAAATAATGTTATAATGACAATAACAAAGACAATGCAAGTTGATAATAACGACAATTAAAGAAGATAAAGAAGACACAAATTTAACATGGTTCGGTCAAGGTGACCTACGTCCACAAGCGGAGAGGAGCAATTTTACTATACCAACAAGAGTACAAAAGAGAGTACAAAATTAGGGTAAATATTTTAATTAGTCCCAAATACCCCAAGAGAATAACGTCACAAGATCTCTTCAAAGAGAGGGTTTACACAAGTGTTTCTCAACACTCACTCTCTTACAAAATACTCTATAATGAAATAAAGGAGGGGAAAGAAAGACAAGAGTGAAAAGCTCTTGAATTGGTGTGTTTACAAATGAGGAGAAACTCCTCGATTTATAGCAAGAAATCTTTGGCCTAATAGTGGATATTATGTCATGGCAAATGTCATAATTCACACATTTTGTTATAGTGGATATTGTGTCATGGCAAATGTCATGAAAATTTGGCCCCACTTGAGAAAAGCCAAATTAATGGCCATATTACATGTTTTTTGATATCCAACCAAGTGCTCAGTTTGTCTCTTAGTTCTGAAATCCACTCACATTTGCCAAAGATATGTTTGTGTCTCTACCTGTGCCTGATCACAGAGGAGCATTGTTGATCATCTACAGGTATCATTGGCCGAGCTAATCTCTCCTTAGTTAGCAGTTTACTTTGATCAGCTTCCCATAGTCTAGGCAAAGGCCCCACCATCACTTGCTATCTCTAAATTTGTCTACTTTTCAAGAATAACTTTTTTTTTCCCGCTGACTTACAAATCTGTTCTCATCAATATACAATCAAAATAGCGTTTGGGAATCTACTTTAGTTCAAAAGTATATACAGGTTCTTGAAAAAGTCAATTTTGTTTTCGTTTTTGTACCCGCTTTCATTTGAATATACTAAATTTTTAGTAACAGCATTTAACTGAATAGGTCATCCCCTTATATGAAACTGCGATACTAGTTTGTCATGGTGGCACTTTTCTTATATACTATCTGGTGGATCATCCTTTCCTGCATAAATCATGAAAAATGTTCAGAATGATAGTAGCCATCCCATCTTTTCTGAAGTTAATTTGACTTATTCATGAAGAATGATCAGAGGTAATCAAATTTTGGTCCCTGATCAATCATATGACCAACCATTAAATAGTAACAGAAAAAGGAAAGAAAGAGTGAGAGCCTTATTATAACATATGCAATGATTACGGGTCATTACAATACAATGTATGAGTTTAACATGATTGTATATCCAGCAACCAATATATTTCGGAGAAATGTTAGAAGAAATTCACAGCCTTTGTGCAAGTTACTCAAAGCTGAAGTGCCAAGTCAGTGTCTACAGGAGCTAACGAACGATATGATGATTGATTGTTGTAAAGGAAAGATGGCATGGTCTGCAGAATGTTTGGGTTCTCCTGAAGAGACAGTGATGGATTCACTTCCCTGCCCATCTTATAGTAATTTCCCTGACCATACAAGGACCTTTCCCTGTAATCTCTCTGCAATCTTGATGCCTCTGACAATTTATTTTGCCTTATTGGAATCATTTGATTTAGCTGAGCTTTCAAGAATGCCATATCAAAAATGAACCTGGAGCTCGTTCTTGCTGGAAATGGCACTACAGGCATTGTCTTGTTCAGTTCCAACTTCAAAGATTGGCTAACTGGCCCAAGAAAACTGAGGTTGCTACCCGAGCTGCTGCCAACATTTTCGTTTTTATCACAAATGACTACTTTCTTTTCAGTCTTTGACCCAAAGCTGTTATTTTTGGTTTGATCTGGAATAGTCCCAGTTAAATTGGACTGAGCTGGAGAAGACTGTGCAATCTTGCTTTGTGATCGTGTGATGCGTGATGATGTGGAATTGGTATTCTTCTTGTTTCTCCACTTCAACTCAGATAGACTTGAATGAGATTGTTCTAGAGCTAGTACAACTGGCAGAACTTTGATTTCTTCCACCTTACTGCTTCTGTCAATTTTCTTCATGGCTGAAGAATTTGTATCTCCTGATTTCCCATTAGTGCAGATATGAGAACCCAAGTTATTGTCTTTACTCTTGCCTCCATTTTGAGTTTTCTTGGCTGCTTCTTCTGTTACTTTATGAACATTCCTTTTGTAGCACAAAATTGATGTGCTTTTCTTCTCTGAATTTTCTGTACGAGGAAGGGGGCCTTTCTGACTGCTCATTCCAGCTATTTTGCTAGTCTCGTCTTCCCTTGCACCATTAGTCAGATCGATCTTATCACTGGTGCTTTTGAGCACTGAGCCAAATCCTCCGACAGGACTAGAGAGTTTCTGAGATGAAGTAAAAACTCCAGTATCAGATTGACTTTGTACGGTGGCAAAGGCAGCGAATCCTAAGCACGTTGGAGGCTGAACTCCATAGTTTAGACTTATATTTGTGTGAGAGGAAAGGAATAAATGGTTTCCTTGCAATTTCCGGTTGGCAACCATTTGTGCTGTTGGTCCTAAATCTTTGACAAAGGACATCAAGCTCTCTCGGTAACTACCATCCCTGTTCTACAAATGACAAATTCAATTATTATTGTAATGCACTTATATTTTTGTCATGTATGTTGTAGCTTAGTACAAAATACATGACAAAAAAGTACACTCTCCAAATAAACTGCATGTCAGAGGGGCCAAAGTCTTTTATTTGTGGGCTCTAAAGGAAGCAGGACGGAGAAAATAACTTACAAGAATTAGTGACTGAGGATTCTTGTTACACATAAAAGAGTCGGTCTCATGGTAAGACGAAGGCCTGCAAGTTTTATATGTAGAACGACGACTAGCATCAAGAGAAGACAACCTTTGGACATGTCTGTTACCTGTTTAAAGACAGTGAAGCAATAGGAATCAGAATTGTACTACTTGTCCAATTTGAGTACTTATCAAGAGTATAATTTCCGCAGTCAACTCAACTGGTAATAAAAGAAATAAATGTATCAAGCTCAGAGAACACAAGTGTCTTACCTAATAAGAATGCACTGTCAATCGGAGCAGCTCTACTGGTAAATGAAGGTCCTTCTTTGCTGCATCTCCTAAATGTTGATGAAACACTTTGGCCAAGTCCGATATTTTTGGAAGAATCATCAAGGGCACCATCTGGTATTACACCTCTAGAATGTTTTTCCTTGGCTTCATTTTTCAGTCTCCTCATCGATCTTAGTCTGGTCCCCGGAAATTCCACTTCAAAGTTTCCGGGATTAGTTTTTAGAAGATGAAATACTTTCTTAGCTAGTTCATATATAGCACGAGCCTGTAAATCATTAGAATCTGTCACAAATTGTTGGTCCTCTTGATACTTCTAAAAATCAAAATTGTTTGAGACATAGGCAGATGCTTTAAGGGTAATATCCAAATACCTGTCTGAAATAGACAGTACCAGAGGAGTTGAAATGCATCGCATTCTTTGAAATCAGAAATGCATCATGCTGCAGAATCATGAGTTTGAAAAGATGATTAAGGGACAAGCACAATAGAGTTCTGACTTCAAAACTGAGAGCTGCACATTTTCAAGTAGTCAAAATTATTCAGACCAAAGGTCATGTTCCTTAATCTATGATCATAATTCATAACAATGAACACATGCAGAGAAAATCTGAAAACAGAAAGTTAAACTGCAGATTGTTTCATAAAAAATAAATAGTCAATCAAGTGTCAAAGAAGAAAAAATGACAAAGTGATGTAATAAGAGAAATGGAAATTTAGGGGAAAAAGCAGACCTCAAACTGTTCAAGATTCTGATACATTCCTTCGTGAAGTTTAGCCCTCATTGTACCAAAATCCATAGGCTCTCTAATGACTTCATAGTAATTTTCCACCTTACAAGACGCAGAAAATCTAATCAAATTTTACTCTGTAAGAAGACGTGACTTTCAAGATGTGAAGTCATTCATAAAATCAAACCTCAGTGGGATCAACTGGTTCAGCAAATATTTCATGGGTATCCCTCCTAACATCAAAAAAGAAAAATAAACCAACAAAGTATTACAATGTGAAATAACCATTTATGGTTTCCTTTATTGTACGCTTAATGATGTATGTGGGAATATTGAACTGAGTCAAATGAATACTGACCTTTGCAGCACGTCCAGAATAAGTTCTAGTATACGCTTTTCGGGCAACTTTGTTGGTTTACCTGATAAAAATGGTAGAATCCCAAGTTTGAATGGGAAAATTGAAAATCCAACAAGTTTACATTGCAAGATCATTAAGGTCAGAGTATACATAAACTTTTCAATACAATAAGTAAATATTAATGTTAAATGCATAACATGTCTGCTTTGAAGAAAAAAGACTTACTGGATGAATTTTCATGATGTGGCTCGCCCTCCTCCTGCAAAAACATTTAAATGAGAGGAAGTAAAAGTTCAATTACATAGTGAAACATCCACAATGGTAAATCTAACCTCAGCAACGCCCTTGTGTTTAGTTGAAACAGAAATACAAATATCTCCAACATCATGGAACTTTCTCTTGATACTTGCCCTTGTGCAGGAAGTTGGTCCTTCAGAATGAGAATGATCCTTCTTCTTTTTCCACCTTTGCATTTTCCTAAACAAAATTCATTATTACTATACCATATCACTTGAGAAAGTGATACTTGGTCAATAATCCAAAACTCATCTGGACATGACACAGAATTTAGGACGCTCTACTATGGAAAGGACCTGGATAATTAATATATAAACATTAAGCAAAAGAAATATACGCAGCATTAATGGATACTGCTCTAAATCTGGTTAAAAAGGATTTAGAATGATTGATCATTGGGTGTTACAAGTTAATTGCCCGCAGCAGTTATGACTAATATTAGGATCTCTGAAAGGAGAAAGGAGTTGAAACAGAAACGCAGCCATACAAAGCTTATTGAATGAAAATCAGATGAAATATATCAAATAAAATCGTTTATTATACATGAGTAAGTGTTAATTTGCTAATAATGCATTACTACAGTTGGAGAGAGCATTTCTATTTAAATTTCTTAATGATACATTACTATAGTTGGAGAGATTGTATTTTATTAATTGTATATTGCTACTCTTAAGTAGAACCAGATCTGCAATAAAGCAGCATCTGTATACCTAAGGCTACTAATTACTTTCCAAATTACAGCAATGGTTCAATATTTATCGATGTATGTCAGTTATATGCAGCTTTACGTTAGGGTTCTTTAAACGTAACTGTTCCATTTCAACCAAATGAGTTTATTTGTTCTTTTACTAGTCATTGGAATTCTCTGTAACATGCTCATTTATATCCGTTTACCAAGTAAAATTTCACTACGTATTTATTTCTCAAGATTATTTACCAGAAAAAGAAATGTGGGATAAGAAAACAGGCCCTACATTTTAAGATCATGATCAAGGTCAAGGTTACCAAGTTTACAAACCTGACTTGTCGACCATCATAAATGTTTTGTTGGAAAACTAGAGCTGAGCTAAACTTGGATGCTCTTTTCCTTCTTCCATTAGAATTGGTAATATCTTGCTTCATAAGAAAATAGAAAGCTTTTGAAACCAAAGGGGAATTTCCTCTCAATTTGTAATGAACTGGTCGGTTATTTTGTGTATTTGAGTCTCGTTCCCCCTATTTGATACTTCCCGTATGTGTATTTGTTGTTATGTGACTTGCGGGGATGGTTGGTTTGGTTTCGGGGAGGTTTTGGAGTGAATTGGAACACTTAATTCCTTAGTTGAAAGCTTAAGTTGTAAGAGTTGACCGAGGATTGACTTTTGCGTAAACGATCCCGGAATGGTATTTTGAGGGTTCGGTAGGTTCGTATGGTGATTTTGGACTTAGGCGTATGTCCGGATTTAGGTTCAGAGGTTCCTAGGTTATTTTGGCTTGAATTGGCGAAAGTTAGAAATTTGAAGGTTGGAAGGTTCATAGGTTTGACCGGGAGTTGGCTTTGATGATATCGAGTTCGGATTTTAGTTCAAAGAGTTGGAATAGGTCCGTTGTGTCATTTTGGACTTGTATGCAAAATTTGAAGTCATTCCGAGTTGTTTAGGCATGCTCGGCGTAAGTTTTGAATTTGAAAATTTGGATTAGTTCATTAAGTTTGGATTGAAGTGTGATTCGTGGTTTTGATGTTATTTTGTATGATTGGAGGCCTCGAGTAGGTCCATGTTAAGTTTTAGGACTGGTTGGTGTGATTGGACGGGGTCCCTGGGGTGGACTTGGGTGTATTTCGGATAGGTTTCAAACCATTTTCCTTTGTTTTGGATTACTGAATTTGTGGTGTCTGGTTTTCTTCATCACGATCGCGACAAGGCACACGCGTTCGCGGAGGGTTAGTGTGAGCTGCGCAGACGCCCTTCATCGCGTTCACGGTTGGGCGCCACATTCGCGAAGCAACTGGGAGCTAGGAGAGTTTGGCCTACGCGTTTGCAAGGTCCAGGTCGCGTTCATGTAGGGTCGGGTGAGTTCGGCATCGCGTTCGCGAGTGTATGGACGCGAATGCGAAGGGTATTTGGAGGATGTCATCATTTTATGCTTCGCGTATGCGAGGCATGCGCCACGTTCGCGAAGGGTATGCCTGGACAGACTCTTAAGTACTCTATTTCGAGTTTTAGTCCTTTTATCACATATTGAGATTGAGAGCTCGGATTTGGGCGATTTTGAGGGAATATTTACGATTTGAATTGGGGTTAGTGTTTTTTATTCGGATTTGTTTATTATTCATGATTACAACCTTGATTTTAGTGTTTGACTGGTGAATCTAGGTGAAGAAATTAGGGATTTTGGTAAAAACTTTTCTAAATGAAATTTGAGGATTTGAACCCGGATTCAGAGTCGGAACTGGATGAAACATGTATGGTTGGACTAGTATTCGAATGAGTATTTGGAATGTGTGACTTTTATCGGGTTTCGGAAGGCCAGCTCGGGTTGACTTTTTGACTATTTGATAAAGATCGAAGTTTTATTGTTTGAGATTGTTTTCTATGGCTTTAGATGTTATTGAGTTATTTTGGCTAGATTCAAGCCGTTCAGAGGTTGATTCACGCGGAAAGGGATTTCTAGAGTACTGATTTGGCTTGCTTGAGGTAAGTATCTTACCTAAACTTAGTTTAGGCACTATTTTCCTGAGTTATTAATGATAGCTACGTGCTATGGGTGGCGCACTTGTGAAGAGTTGAGCTCATGTGCATGCACCAGGGTATTATCCATGCTCGGGGTAGTGCTTAGGCTATGATATGCCTTGAATTGATTGCTAAGCTTTATGTTGTTATGTTTCTTATGTTTGTACCCTTTTGTGATCTATTTGAACCATGTTTAAGATTACATATAGGTTAATCTCCTCATTGAACATGATAATTGCTACTTTCGTGATGTAATTGCCCGATTTGAGAAATGGTAGCACACTTTGCACATGCATACACCTTAGCATGCCACTTATACTAGTCCATGAGAATAAAACTTGACATCAATTGTTCATCTACATGTAATCTTGTACATCTAATTACTGTGTGATATGGATTGGACTGGTAGCACGTGAGTTGTCCGTGCGGTTGAGATATCATAGCACGTGAGTTGTCCATGCGGTTGAGTTATGATAACACGTGAGTTGTCTGTACGGATCCGAGATATGATAACACGCTAGTTGTCCGTGCGGTTGATATTATTAGCACGTGAGTTGTCCGTGCGGTTGAGATATCATAGCACGTGAGTTGTCCATGCGGTTGAGTTATGATAACACGTGAGTTGTCTGTACGGATCCGAGATATGATAACACGCTAGTTGTCCGTGCGGTTGATATTATTAGCACGTGAGTTGTCCGTGCGGTTGAGATATCATAGCACGTGAGTTGTCCATGCGGTTGAGTTATGATAACACGTGAGTTGTCTGTACGGATCCGAGATATGATAACACGCTAGTTGTCCGTGCGGTTGATATTATTAGCACGTGAGTTGTCCGTGCGATTGAGATATAATAGCATGTGATTTGTCTGTGCGGTTGATATATATGGCACGTGATTTGTCTGTGTAGCATGCGAATAAGGATCTATCCTCCTAGGGTCACCCTCTCATGTTTCTCTTATTGATGGTGTACACGCGGTATGAGAATAAACTGATTAGTGGTTTGATTCAATTATTGTATTTTTTCTCTACTTGCAAATTTCCTTGGTTGTATACTTATTTTATGAGCATATCTTCTCTATATGCTGGATTGTTAACTGATACAGAGTTTAGCATATTATCTCTTGTATATCGAGGTGACTTTATCTGTGTTTCATGATTTGATGATATTATTGTTGTGTACTTGTAGAAATTTATGAGCTGAGAAGGTAATTAGCGAGTATCGTTGATAATTCTTGCCTCTATTACCTCACCGAAGTTAGTTATGGTACTTGCTGTGTACATGGGATCGATTGTACTCATACTACACTCTATACTTAATTGTGCAGATCCAAGTGTTAGACCGAGCCGTGAGTTGATGTGCGTTTGCCGAGAGACGAGGTAGAGCTGTATTTTGACCGTAGCTTTTGGCGTCTCTTTACATTTCAGTTGTTGTTGTTATTACTTGTAGACATTGTTTTCATTTGTACTTTGGACTTATACTTCTATGTTAGAGCTTATGACTTTGTATTACTAGTTCTGGGGGATTATATGTATTGATGCAGTTATTTATGTTATCGGCTTTAGACTTGTACTATTTTCATTATTTTTGTTATCTTGTGCGGCTTTTATTATGTTCGGCTTGCCTAGCAAGTGAGTTAGGCGTCATCATGACCGATTGGTGGTTTTGGGTCGTGACAAGTTGGTATTAGAGCCCTAGATTCATAGGTTCTGCGGGTCATGAGCAAATTTAGTAGAGTCTTGTGGATCAGCACGGATATATCTGTACTTATCTTTGAGAGGCTTCCAAACTGTTAGGAAAACTTCACTTTCTTGCATTCTTGTTGTGCGAATTTGTTAATTTCGAAGTTTGAAACTTTACTCTTTTATTCTATCATAGATGGTGAAGACACATTCAACCAGATCGGACGAGCAGGTACCAGTGCCACCAGTTAGGGCCGCGAGAGGCCTGGCCCGAGGTGGCACTCGCACTACAGCTAGAGCAGCACATGTGGAGCCACTAGTTGCTCTAGTGGAGGAGCAAGTTCCGGATATTGTTGAACCTGTGGGACCAGCTCAAAAACCGGCAGTGCCTATTGCTATACCTGATCTTCAGGAGACTTTGGCTCAGGTCTTGAGTGTGTACACGAGCTTGGCTCATATGGGTATAATACCAGTTGCACCAGCTACCTCACAAGTTGGGAACAAGCCCAGGATCCTACCGCCTGTACACCGGAGTAGCTAGCTCAAGGTTACCAGACACCAGGGGTTTTTCCAGCGCACCCAATTGTTTCGGCGCAGGCGGGGGCTGGACCATCTTTGACAAATGAGGAGCATAAGAGGTTAAGAGTGATTTTATAGACTTCGTCTTCCCAAGTTTAGTGGAGGAGAGTCAGAGGATGCTTAGGGTTTTCTTGATTAGTGTCATTGGATTCTTGGCATATCAGGTCTTGTGGACTCCAGTGGAGTTGACTCTACTACTTTTCAGCTGACGGGGCCAGCCTACATGTGGTGGCAGACCTATGAGTCAGGCAGACTAGCTGGCACAACACCACTTGCAAAGCATCAGTTCTCTTCCTAAAGAAGTTTGCTTCACAGAGTCGTATAGAGGAGTTGCGTAGGGAGTTTGAGCATCTACGCTAGGAGTGTATGACTGTGACCTAGTACGATACGATATTCGCAAAGTTGGCACGTCATATAGTATGTTTGGTCCCTACTGAGAGGGAGAAGATCAAGAGGTTCATTGATGGCCTCAATTATGGTCTACGATATGGTTTGGTTCGAGAGGCCGAGATAGATGCTAGGTTCGACTAGGTGGTTGAGATTGTTAGGCGTTTGGAGAATGTCTGCAAGCTTGAGCGAGAGGAGCGGGAGGACAAAAGGCCATGTGGTTTAGGTGGTTTTGGTGGTGCCTCGTTTGGAGGCCACACAAATCACAACAGAGGTCGTCCTTTTAGGCTCGCTCAGACAGCTCCTCAGATTCCTCGTGGTTCATGAGTTAGCCACAATTTATACAATGCTCGCCCAATTTAGTCATCATTCAGTGTGCTGGCGGCAGAGAGTTCTTATCATGCTCCATCTGCGCAGGGTACCACAGGCAGTTATTCGGGTTATCAGGGTCAGCAGCCTTGTCTGAGGAAGGGTTGTTTCGAGTGTGGAGGCTTGAGTCATCTCAAAAGGGATCGCCCCAGACTTCTGAGTAGAGCCCCACAGTAGAGCACACAGCCTATGGTTTTAGTACCAGTAGCTACACCACTCGCACAACCAGTTAAGGGTGGGGCTCAGTTGGTTCGAGGTCGTCCTAGAAGGGGAGGTCAGTCAGGTGGTGGACAGGCCCGTTGCTATGCTTTTTTAGCAAAGGGAGAGGCAGTTGCTTCCGACGTCGTGATCACATGTATTGTTTCAGTGTTTCACAGGGATGCTTTATTATTATTTGACCATGGTTCTACTTATTCTTATGTGTTATACTATTTTGCTCATTATTTGAATATGCCTTATGATTCTCTAGATATTCGTGTTCATGTATCTACACCGGTGGGTGATTCTATTATGGTGGATTGTGTATATCGATCTTGTGTAGTTATCATTGGGGGTTACGAGACTAGAGTTGATCTTTTGTTGCTCAGTATGGATGATTTGAGGTAATTTTGGGTATGGATTGGCTATCTTCGTACCATGTTATTTTTGATTGTCACGGTAAGACTGTGACATTGGCAATGTCGGGGTTGCCTAGTTTGGAGTGGATAGATTCGCCTGGTCACACTCCTAGTAGAGTAATTTCATTTTTGAAGGCTCAACGGATGATTGAGAAGGAGTGTTTGGCATATTTGGCCTTCGTGAGAGATGTTAGCGTTGATACTCCTACTATTGAGTCAGTTTCAGGAGTTACATTCGTAACTTAATGTAATGTTATGTTCACGCAGTGATATTCTATCTTGTAGTGAGGGAGTTCTCAGATGTGTTTCCTGCAAACCTGTCGAGCATGCCACCTGACAGGAATATTGATTTTGGTATTGATTTGGTGTCGGAAACTCAGCCCATCTCAATTCCACCATATCGCATGGCACCAACAGAGCTGAAGAAATTGAAGGAACAGTTACAGGAGTTGCTTGATAAGGGTTTCATCAGGCGTAGTGTTCCACCTTGGGGTGCACCAGTACTATTTGTGAAGAAGAAAAATGGTTCTATGAGAATGTACATTGACTATAGCTTTCACAAGCTCAAGACTTCCTTGACTATAGCTCCAGTTCTGGTTTTGCCATCAGGATCGTGTTCTTATACAGTCTATTGTGATGCCACGAGTTGGCATTAGGTATGTGTTGATGCAGGATGGTAGGGTGATTGTTTAAGCTTCGCGTCAGTTGAATCCCCATGAGAAGAACTACCCAGTATACGGTTTGGAGTTAGCAGCCATTGTTCACGCGCTCAAGATTTGGAGGCATTATCTCTATGGTGTGTCTTGCGAGGTGTTCATAGATCATATGAGTCTCCAACATCTATTTAGGTAGAAGGATTTGAACTTGAGGCAATGGAGGTGGTTAGAGCTATTGAAAGACTATGATATCACCATTCTTTATCACCCTGGGAAGGCCAATGTGGTGGCCGATAATTTGAGTAGCAAGGAGGATAACATGGGTAGTCTTGCTTCTATTCCAGCTGGGGAGAGGTCATTAACTTTTGATGTTCAGGCCTTGGCCAACAGGTTCGTGAGGTTAGATATTTAGGAGGCCAGGAGGGTTCTTGCTTGTCTTGTATCACGGTCGTCCTTGTTTGAGCGCATCAATGTGCGTCAGTATGATTATCCCCACTTGTTTGTCCTAAGGGACACGGTGCAACACCATGATGCTAAGGAGGTTACTATTGGTGATGATGTGGTATTGAGGCTTCAAGGCCGGATTTATGTGCCTAATATGGATGGGTTTGCGAGAGTTGATACTTGAGGAGGTCCATAATTCATTTTGGTGCCCAAAGATGTACCGGGATTTGAGGTAGCATTATTGGTGGCGGAGGATGAAGAAGTATATTATTGAATATGTTGCACAGTGCTTGAATTGTCAGCAGGTTAAGTACGAGCATCAGAGGCCTGGTGGTTTGATTATGAGGCTAATTATTCCAGAATGAAAGTGGGAGTGTATCACTATAGATTTTGTAGTTAGGTTGCCACAGATCTTGAGGAGATTTGATGCGGTGTGGGTCATTATGGACAGTCTGACCAAGTCTACACACTTCATTCTAGTCATAACTACCTACTCTTTAAAGCAACTGGCTCAAATTTATCTTCGAGAGATTGTTCGCTTTCATGGTGTGCCTGTGTCGATTATCTCAGATCGAGGCACTCGGTTTACATCACATTTTTGGAGAGCAATGCAGCGTGAACTGAGCACATAGGTCGATCTGAGTACGACATTTCATCTCAGACTGACGTGCAGTCTGAGCGTACTATTCAAATATTGGAGGACATGTTACGAGCCTGTGTCATTGATTTCTAGGGTTAGTGAGATAAATTTGTATGGTTAGCAGAGTTTGCCTACAACAAAATCTACCAAACAAGTATCCAGATGGCTCCTTAAGAGGCCTTATATGGGAGGCGACGTCGTTCTCTAGTTGGTTGGTTTGATCCTAGGGAGGCTAGGTTGTTGGGCACTAATTTGGTTCGTGATACTTTGGTGAAGGTGAAATTTATTCAGGAGCAGCTTCGTACAGCACAATCTAGGCAGAAGGGTTATGCGGATAGGAAGTCTTGTGATGTGGAATTCATGGTGGGTGAGAGGTTTCAACTTAGAGTTTCGCCCATGAAGGGTGTGATGAGGTAAGGGCAAGTTGAGCTCTCGGTATATTTGTTACACCCTGTACTTCTGTGATGTCGTATATTGCGTAAATGACTTGCTAAGCATGATTTAAATGCGTTTAATGTCATCATATGATTATATATGATGTTTGGATATAGAATATAAAGTTCAGGAAAAATCGGATTTAAGTTGTGGAAAAACCGACTAAGGATTTACCTTGCAATGAAGCTTTCTGAGCAATTAATTTTGTGTGTTATATGAGGTATTTTGGGACATATTATATACCTAATTTAAGGTCTCGTAATGTAGTTTCCAACTCTCTTGACCGTTTGTTCATATGACATCTGGATAAAGAGATATCAGCGTCGGAAGAAGGGCCGATGAAGCACACATGTGGTTGACTTTTCAACCTTACTATAAATAGAAGACTTAATCTTCTTTTTCCTATTTTTCCAAAAAGTTCATGCACAAGAAGAGATTCCATAGATCTCCAATAATTTTCTTAGGGTTTTGAAGCAAGTCCATCATCCGCATATCAACACGATCCTTACGTCATAGGTAAGACTTTGCCGTCCTCCTTTCTCCTTATAACTCGAGTTTTGGAAAGAGCTTAGTGGCTAAGAAATCTTGTAACCTCTGTATTTTAGCTATACAAGCATAAGGAAGGGTGTGGATCACAGGGAACAAGGTTTGGAAGCAAGAACACAAGAGGTATGTAGGGTTTTCGTTTCCTTTTCGGCATGATTTGGTTTGGCTATGTACTAGCCTTTCTTCTTGATATTTTAAGAGTTATTCAAGGGAAATTACAGAATATATTGTATCCTTGTATAGTATTCAATTCCATATATGAATTATGGAAGAAACTAGCTTATGTTTGAACTTCAGAACATAACAAAAACAAATAGGCCGAATCGCCCATTTGGCCTATCCCATCTGAGCTTCGATGTTTTCCGTTCCTTTGATATTTTTATGTATGCCTAACCCCATATGATCCTAATATCTTCCTTTTAGATTATATAAGCTTAATTATCATGTGTTGATGCTTAGATTATTCCTAAATCATATTTAGGCTTTCATGTCACAAGTTAGCCATTATGAGCTGACATTACGTTCATAATTTCGATTTGTCGATCATTTGACATGACTGTGGTTAAATGGATCTCCTTTAGTTGTATGTTATCATCTTGGAAGGTTATACATACCCGTGTATATGGTGGTGCTTGCTGAATTTTTGGGGATCATCCAGTTTTAGGGGAAACTCTGTTGAAATATTTGGAAATTTTGAAGATTTGGACAAATTTTGAGTTCCTTGGTACTAAATTGATTCTAGAGGGATCATAATGAGTTAATTAGACTTATTATATCATGTAAATACTCAATTTCTCCCTAGAATGGGTATAGGCTCCTCCGTCCAACTTATGGACGACGAGCATCAGATTACGTTTGTGATTCTGTTTATAGTTTCCTTCATGATCTCTTGAGTCCATATTATGTTGTCACGTGTGTTATGCCTCATACATGCTTACATTTTTTATACTGGGGGGGATATAGCCCATAATTCTAGCGAGGCCTATTGATTATATGTTGGGGGGAGACAGCCCATAACACATGCCGTCATATTGATTATATATTTTTCGGCTAGGGGGATATAGCCCATAATGCCAGTCATGCATGTTATATACGAGTATATAGCTACAGTTTGCATTGCATGAATATACATAAGGCTAGTTCATATGTATAGTTACCTGATTGGGGATATAGCCCATAACGCCAAACAGGTACCAGTTAAGATAGTAGTTCAGTTTCAACACACTTTTAGCTTAAACTTCCATTCAGCTCCATATCAGTTGCTAGTTCAGACTCTTGTTTAGCTTTCAGATTTCCAGCTTATAGTCATACTTTAGTATGCTTTACATATACTTTTCAGCCTACATACATTGTGCATATCATACTCACATCCCTTTTGAGGTGCTGCGTTTCATGCCACGCAGGTACAGATAGATCAACGCTTGAGCCACATCAGTAGGCCATCCACCAGTTGTTGGAGTCACTTCGCTTACTTTTAGAGTTTTTTATCTTTTGGTATGTGTACAGTCAGCTAGTTTGGGTATGTCGGGGCCTTGTCTCATCCAGTACTTGTTTAGTTCAGCACTCTTAGGGTCTTGTAGAAATGCACCTGTGCAGTTAGTATGTTTTTATATATCAGCTTGTGTTAGCCTTGTCGGCTTTCCAGATTGTACAGTTCTTATCAGCTATGCTTATTCTTGTTCAGTTTATCAGTTTATATTCATGATTAGTAGATTATCAACAGGTTTAGTGATGATCGGCACTTAGTGTCAGTTATCCGTCACGGCCCTAGGCTGGGTCATGACAAATATGGTATCAGAGTAGTTCAGTCCTAGGGTGTTTACAAGCCGTGTCTAGTAGAGTCTTGTTAAGGTATCACGACCCTAAATTCCCTCCGTAAGATGTCGTGATGGCACCTAGTCTCTAAGACTAGGTAAGCCTATCAATTATGCGGAATAACTGAATATAAATATGAAACTCAATTCTCAACAACTGAAATAAGTAAGAACGACAACTTAAATAGTCACAACACCCAAAACCCGATAGAAATAAGTCACAAGCTTCTAAGAATTTATTCTAAGTGTCTCTATACATCAGAGTCTAAAGAGAATAAGGAAAGCAACACAATAAGGATAGAAGGGGACTCTGAGGTCTGCGGACGCTGGCAGATATACCTTGAAGTCTCCGTGTGCAGCTAGTTCACTGATACCCGGTCTACTAGGAAGTACCTGAATCTGCACAAAAAGATGTGCAGAAGTGTAGTATAAGTACACCACAGCGGTATCCAGTAAGTGCCAAGCCTAACCTCGGTAGAGTAGTGACGAGATCAGGTCAGGCCCTACTGAAAATAATAAAAAGACAAGGTGAAAAGTTTAACAATATAATAATAAAAATGACAATGGAAATAAATCAAATAGTATGTCACAATTTAACTACACAGAACAGGGGCAATTAATACCTCACAGAAGGAAATTAGAAATTTACAACTATAAGGAAAACACAAAATAACCAAAGGTAAATGCAACCATAAAAAAATATCAACAAGGGCACTCCCGAGGTACCGCCTCGTAGTCCCAAATCATAAATAAATTCACAATATCTCATTTTCTTATATCACCGCGGGAGCCTTCACATTTAATTTTAAAAAAAATATTTTTCCCGAAATAGTATCCCGCGTTTTAGCCACCCTTATCACACCGCATGACTTCTAGTAGTTCCCCTACTAGCCATGCGTATCAAGCCACTCTTATCTCACTGCATGTGTTTCAACACCCAGATCTTATACCATTGCATGCGTATCAATATCACAATATATCACAATTTGCACGTCAAGTGCCTAAATATTTCAATTTGCCAAAATAAATCAACAACAACAATATTTTCCACAATAAGGATCTTACAGCTCAATCACCATGAGTATAAAAATCTCACAGAATATTCGGGAATGAATTACTCAGCAGAAATAATATTTCATAATTTTTAGCACGTTGCCTCAATACCAAATTTAAAAATGTCAAATACTTTATATTAATACTAATTCAATTAAGAAATTCAACCTTCGATTAATGCACATAATCAAAGAAACAACGTTTCAACTAAACAAGTAAGGCAATTAGCAAGAAAAGGTCAGGAAAATTTTAAAATAATATAAAAGTAGATCAATGATGATGAATATAACAAGATAAAATAATTTAATTAATTAGCAATAGTGTTCTACACAATTTAAATACATAACCTTCCCCATTTAGTCTGTGTACACACTCGTCACCTCGCGTACATGACTTTTAACACATCACAATTACCACATCAATAACAATCTTAAGGGGAATTTCCCCCCCACAAGGTTAGACAAGTCACTTACCTTAAACCATGTAATTCTTTACTCCGCTATGCCTTCGCCTCGTGAATTGGCCTCCGAAAGCCTCGTATCTAGTCATAATTAATTCCATTTAATCAATACAAATTATTGGAAATAATTCCATATGAAAATACTAATTTTTCAACAAAATCCGAAATTTAACTCAAAAATCTCCCGTGGGGCCCACGTCTCAGAACCCGACAAAAGTTATAAAATATGAATGCACATTCAACCACGAGTCCAACCATATCAAAATCACTAAATTCCGATATCAACTCGACCCTCAAATCTTCAATCTAAACTTAGGGATTTTCACAAATTTTCCAATTTAATCCACCAATTAAATGTTAAAAACTACCATAGATTCGAATACTTTAACTAAAATTGAGTTCAGAATACTTACCCCGATGTTTTTCTTGAAAATCTCCCGAAAATCGCCTCCCCGAGCTCCAAATCGGTAAAAATAGAAAATGGGACGAAGTCCCATTTTCAGAACTTAAACTCTTTGTCCATGCTTTTCTTCTTCGCAAACGCGACCATTGCCTCACGTTCGCGAAGCACAAAATTGTGCTGCCCAAAATTACTCTTCGTGAACGCGAAGGCAACCTCGCGAACGTGATGCCTTGCCAAACTTGGCCTTCGCGAACAAGAACCTTTAATGCCCATTGCCCCAGCCTGGCCTCGCCCTTCTACGCGAACGCCCTCACGCGTTCGCGATGAACACTGCCATCACCCTTCGCGAATGCGGTCCCTTCTTTGCGAACGCGAAGAACAAATTCTCACCTGCCCCAGTTCCCCTTCGAACGCGAGACCTCTCTCACAAACGCAAAGAAGTAAACCAGAGTTGGACACCAGAAATTCTTCAGTTGTTCTCCAAGTCCAAAAATCGATCTGTAAACCTTCCGAAACTCACCCGAGGTCCTCGAGACCTCAACCAAATACTCTAACAAGTCCTAAAACATCATACAAACTTATTTAAAATCTCAAATCACATCAAACAATGATAAAACTACAAATCATACCCCAATTCAAGCTTAATGAAACTTAAGAATTTCCAACTTCTACATTTGATGCTGAAACCTATCAAATCAAGTCCGATTGACCTCAAATTATGCACACAAGTCATAAATGACATAATGGACCTATTAAAATTTCTAGAATTAGATTCTAACCCCGATATCAAAAAGTCAACTCCCCGGTCAAACTTCCAAACTCAAATTTCTATTTTAGCCGTTTCAAGCCTAATTAAACTACAGACCTCCAAATAATTTACAGGACACGCTCCTAAGTCCAAAATCATCATACGGAGCTATCGAAATTATCAAAATTCTATTCCGGTATTGTTTACATATAAGTCAACATCCGGTCAACCTTTTCAACTTAAGTTTTTATTTTGGAGACTAAGTGTCTTAATTCATTTCAAAACTCCACCGGACCCGAACCAATTACTTCGGCAAGTCACATAGCAACTCTAAAGCACAAATTGAGCAGTAAATGGGGGAACAGGGCTACAACTCTCAAAATGACTGGTCGGGTCGTTACATCCTCCCCCTCTTAAACAAACGTTCGTCCTCGAACGAGTTTAGAATTATACCTAGAGTGGAGAAAAGATGAGGATAATAGCTACGCATATCATGCTTGGTCTCCCAAGTCGCCTCCTCAACCGGATGACCCCTCCATTGTACCTTTACTGAAGCGATGCTCTTTGATCTCAACTTTCTAACTTGTTTGTCCAAAATGGCCACTGGTGTTACAACCCATGTTTTCGAACGTACGAGTACGTCGTAAGTCAATTGATGTAAGCTCAGAAATGAAATCATATTTGAAAAATTTACAAAGTAAGTTAATCATGTTACCTCGGAGGTTACAAATATTAAAGATTATGAACAACAAGTACTAAGATGGTTGGAAGGTTCAAAAGCTAAAGGAATTGAAAAACATAATGTTTCATCGAAAATCGACAAACTGAGAATGTTATAGCATGTACTTTTGGAGTGAGACCAGGGTGTTTAACATGATAAGGAGGTTATGTTATGAGTTATGTTAGTCGTATGATAGTCGTGTGTTATGTTTTGAAGTCAAGCGAGTAGTGGAACAAAAGTCGATGAAAGTCATCACAAGTTACGTTCATAAGTTTTACTAAACCTTTGGGTCAAATGTAACTGCCATTTTCTCCCAATATACGTAGAGTTATGGGGTGTTCCATACATCAAATTAAAGCTCTATAAGTCTATTTTCCAAATCATTAAACCATTTGTCAATACGATATCGAAGTAGAGAGATATGGGCGTTTTTGCAAGACTGCGTAGACTGCCACCTACTTGCTTAAACGAGAATCCAAAATTTGGCCTGTTCGGGTCGTCCAAAAAAGGGCCAGTTTGGGTCGTTCAAATCCCCTTCATATATTAGGCTGATAATAGGGAAAAATAACCAGACTTAATCTCTGGAAACATCCTCCCACAAATTT
>AWOL01S0059361.1:0-34124 GCA_000715115.1 Nicotiana otophora | reverse complement strand
TCAGCGTATAGTTGAGTGGGTTCCTGACTATAAGCTTTTTTTGGGGGGGGGGGGGGGTTGTCTAAAATTTCATAAAGTGAATTTTTGAGCTTTGAACATCGATTCGGAGTCGAATATAAGTGAAACTAGTATGGTTGGACTCGTAATTGAATGGGTTGTCGAATTTTATAAGTTTTGTCGGGTTCCGAGGTATGAGCCTGGGTTTGACTTTTTGGTTGACTTTGAGTAAATGTGTAAAAATTCGACCTTTATCATTTGGGATTGTTTCCTTAGGCATTATTTGATGTATTTGAGTTGCTTTTGGCTAGTTTTGAGTCATTCAGAGGTTGGTACGCGCGGGATGGCATTTTTAGAGTATTATTTGGCTTGCTCGGTATTGGATTTGACTTGTTCGAGGTAAGTAACATTTCTAAACTTGATGCTGAGGGTTTGAATCCCTGAACATATGTGTTATGTATTTGGTGTTGAGGTGACACACATTCTAGGTGACGGGCATGTGGGCGTGCACCGTGTGAATTATGACTCGGTTGATTCTGTGATACTGTGTAGTTACTTAATCTTGTTTCTATCCACGAAATTTCTATGTGTTAGAGAAATTGAGATGTGAATCATGTTAGAAATCATGTTTAGACTATATGCTTATTCTGTTGGGACCCAGTGAGGTCATTTCTGCTATTGAGTTATTTGCTTAAATTGCAATTACATACTCAGTCATATTCATTCATTTGCATATCATATCTTAATCTCTGTTAGCATTTGCTGTCACATCATGTTATCACTGTTTGGGCTGATTGGCATGAGATTTGTGAGCCCGAGAGACTAGAGAGATTGATGACTGAGTTGAGGCCTGAGGGCCAGATTGTGAGTGATATTAATGGGATCGGGCTGCACACCGCAACATATTTTATTGATTCATAATGGGATCGAGCTGCACGCCGCAATAAGACATATTGACTTTATATATATTATTATTATATGGATCGGTTTGCACGCCACAATAGGTCTTATAGGCTTTATTATTATAGATGGGATCGGGCTGCACGCCGTAGCAGGCCATGTTGGCTTTATATTAGCACTTGGGAAAGATTCGCCCCTCCGGAGTCTAACATACCAACAGTGAGCGCAGGTACCGTACAATACTGAGTGACTGAGTGTGCTGAGTGATTGAGCATGATGAGTGGGAGTGCGAGACAGAGATGGAGTACTCTGAGAGTGTGAGTACATGAGTTCATCACTGTGATGCATTGCATTTGACATGTATACTTGACATACATGCATAGAGATGTATTTCCTCATGCTACACGATTTTGTGACATTCAGGACTTCACATACATATTGACATGTAGGCATAAAGATGTATTTTTCTCATGCTATATGAGATTGAAACATCTTATCTGTTATTGAAAGTTTTCAAAAACAATTATAGATTTCTGACTTACTCACATTTTGGTGATTTCGGTGAAAGATTTGGGTTTTACTGTTATACTTAAAAAGCATGCCTATTTTCTGTAACTGTGAACGAGTTGAGCATTATATCTTTGATTTATTTCTTGTACTACTTTTATTATATTGTTATGAGTTATTGTTGGCTATTGGTGTTGGACTCTGACCATTATCCAAGCTCGTCACTGCTTTCAACCTAAGGTTAGGTTTGTTACTTATTGAGTACATGGGGTCGATTGTACTTATACTACACTTCTATAGATTTTGGAGTTGATGTTGATGTGTATGGCGAGAGCTGATATTGAAGATGAAATTGTGTTCCGGTTGAAGTTGTCTCTTATTCATGGTAGCTTTAGATTTATAAAAATCTGTTTATGTACATTTCAAACAGATGATGTATTTGTTTCATACTAGCTTTGTAAACTCTAAATCTTAGAAGATCATGATTTGTACTACCAGTCCTTGGGGATTATTTGTATAAAAGTTCAGTAAATTATAATTATTTTTCCCCAGTTAATATCATTTGAGTTGGATTGTTGCTATTTGGCTTACCTAGCGGGTTGTGTTAGGTGCCATCACGACTAGTTGAATTTTGGATCGTGACAGTTGGTTTGGTTCCGGGGGTGTTTAGGAGTAAATTAGGACACTTAGTCTCAAAGTTATAATCTTAAGTTAGAAGAGTTGACTGGAGTTTGACTTTTGTGTAGACGACTCCGGAATAGCATTTTGATGATTTCGATAGTTTAATATGGTGATTTTGGACTTAGGCATATGTTCGGATATTGACTTAGAAGTTAGTAGATTGATTTGATGATTTTTGGAGAAAGTTGGAAAGTTGAAGGTTTGGAAGGTTGAGAGGTTTGACCGAGAGTTGACATTGTGGATGTCGGGTTCAGATTTTTGTTTCGAAAGTTGGAATAGGTTCGTTGTGTCATTTATGACTTGGGTGAAAATTTTGAGGTCAATCGGAGTTGGTTTGGTATGATCAGACATTAGTTTTAGAAGTATGAAGTTCATTTTTTTCATTAGGCTTGAATCGATTTGCGATTTGCAATTTTGGTATTATTTGATGTGATTTGAGTCTTCGAGCGAGTTCGTATTTTGCTTTAGTATTTGTTGGTATGTTTGTATGGGGTCTCGGGGGCCTCGAGGGTGATTCGAATGATTATCGGATCATTTTGGTCTTGGAGTGTTGGATGAAGCTTCAGGCTTCTGGTGCTTTCGTACCTGCGATGGTTATGGCCGCAGATGCGGCAATTTGGGGAACAGATGCGAAGTGGAGAAGGCTGGTTAAGATTGTAGGTGCATAGAAGGACCGCATTTGTGGACAGCGAAGTGGGGAAGGCTGGTGAAGATCACAGGTGCGGGGAAGGACCGCACTTTCATGCCCGCAGATGCGGATAATGGGTCACATATGCAGAGTAGTGTGGGCTGAGCTTGAACCACAGATCCGGAAGGACTCCGCAGGTGTGAACCTGCAAAAGCGGAAAATTGATCGCAAAGCAGTAGTTCGTGAGCTTAAGTGAAACGTGCAAATGCGTGATTTGGACCGCAGAAACGGAAAAGGAGTCACAGGTGCGAGATTACTGGTCAGGTTATTAAAAATTGAGGGTTTCATTATTTTCTCATTTTTGGAGTTGAGGGACTCGGTCTTAGGAGATATTTGGATTATTTCTCATCCTAATTGAAGAGGTAAGTGACTTTAATCACTTTTGTCAATAAATATTGAATACACATTGATTATTACACCTAATTTTCATGAATCTTAGATAAAATTTGGTGTTTTTTAACTATATTATTGGAGAGTGGAATTTGGAAATTTGAGGGTCGTTTGTGGTTGGAATTGGATGATTTTGATAAGGTTGGACTCGAAACTGAATGAGTGTTTTGAATTTGTGAATTTTGCCATGTTTCGAGATGCGGGCCCGGGGTTAACTTTTAAGTTGGCTTTTAGATTTGAGTTAAAGATCTTAGCTTTATCTTTTGAAATCACTTCCTATGGCTTTTGTTGATGGTATTGCGTTATTTTGGCTAGATTCGGATCGTCCGGAGTTCGATACGCGCGGGAAGGGCTTGTTAGAGGAGTAATTTGGCTTGTTTAAGGTAAGTATCTTACCTAAACTTGGTTGAAGCACTAGTTTCCTGAATTATTTGTGATAGCTACGTGTTATGGGTGCGCACATGTATGGGGTTTGAGCCCATGTACGAGTATCATTTTATTTATCCATGTTCGGGTAGTGCTTAGGCTATGATATGCCTAGCGTTGACTGTTAAGCTTTAAGCTATAATGCTTCTCATATTTATAACCTTGTTGTGAACTAGTTGAGCCATGTTTGAGGCTACATAGAGGTTAAATCCCTGAATGAACTTGATAAATGCTATTTCATTGATGATATTCATTCATCATATACATGTATTTTTGTATATTTGCTTATGTGTAATATGATTTGGACTGGATGCATGTGAACACGCCAGACGGATTGTATTGTTGTGCTTGTGACCACGCCGGACGGATTGTATTATTATGCATGTGACCACGCCGGATGGATTGTATGGTTATGCCCGTGACCACACTGAGCGGATTGTAATATAACATGTGACCACGCAGGGCGAATCCGTTATATTGAGCTTGTGACCATGTCTGACCGATTATGATAGTGAGCCTGTGACCACACCGAGTCGGTAGCACGTTGAATTGGCCATGCTTGTGTGTGGATATGGATCCATACTCCTAGGGTCACCCTTACATATTTCTCTCTTGATGGTGTACATGCAGATATTGAGGAAAATCGACCAGTGATTTGGTACGGATATGGAAAGGTTAAGGAAATCTGGCCAGTGTTTATTTGGATTTTGTATTTCATCTCTACTTGAGGATTTCTGTGGTTAATTATCTGATTCATGTGCATATCATCTTTATACGTTGTCTCTTTGACTGAACAGAGAACTTGAGAAATTGCGCACACACACAGAGGTTTCTTTCAGTACTTCATGACTTGATTTCATTGTTGTTTAGTACTTGTTGAACTGATAAAATTGTACAGGTTATAGCAAGTATCATTTATAGATCTCGCTTCTTTTACCTCGTCGAGGTTAGTTACAATACTTATTGAGTAGACGGTTGTACTCATACTATACTCTGCACTTAATTGTGCAGATCTAGGCGTGGGGACCAGTTATCAACAATAAATTTGCTTGTTGAGCTGAGCTTCGAGAGGGGAGGTAGAGCTGCATTCTTGGCCGCAATTTTGACTTATCTTTTTCTTATGTACTGTTGTTTCAGTTCAGACAATATTGTTATTTAGTTTTCGGACTTGTGTTCCGATGTAGAGCTCATGACCTAGTACTTACCAGTTCTTGGGAGATTTATCTTGTATTAGCAATATCATGTTATATTGAGATTTTAGACTTATGCTAATTTTATAATTTCCGTTGTTCTAGTTCTTCATTATGTTTCGGCTTACCTAGCCGGTGTGTTAGGCACCATCATGACGGGTTGAGATTTTGGGTCGTGACAAATTCAGCATCCATATTTACTTTTATACACAATCTAACAAAGTTCAAACCAACTTTTTTTCAGTATTGTGATCCACCATTAAAGGCTTACCCACCAAACAACCAATTTTACTCAATCCTTTCGGACTCTAATACTTAAAATCTAACCCTGAGAATTTGATCCATATAGAAATCGTGTGTAGTTCTTCTCTTGTGAACTCAATTTATGGACTCCAAGCTTAAACTATGAAGCTTTTGTTGTCAAAGTGATACATGTCATCCTGAATAACATCATTCTTCCCTATTTCACTATCATCTAACCAAAATGATCACATTCTTAAGCATGACAATTTTATTCAGTCCATGTTTTGCCCAAATTCTATATATGTACCCTTTAATCACAGAAAAAAAGGAGTGAGCACCCAATACATAACAGAGCACAAAATTCCTCCAGTACTCAATTTCAGATTAAGTATCCTCTGAATCAATTTTAATAATAGTCGTATCCCTATGCAAAGTAGGAGAAACATGCTCTAATTTAAACCAGCATTCAAAATTTTGAAAATATTAAAGCTATCCCAAATTGATGTCTTCTTCCCAGATACTTCCTCTTCTTCAGCCTGATCGGCCCAATGATTTATTCCCTGAGCTTTTTATCTCGCTACTATCTTCACGATTCGAGGCCTGAATCATTTTATCCATTGCTTTTGTGCTTGCAATTTCTGAACCTTCTCATATGCAGCTTTCATTGGTACTAATTTCATGCAATTTGGCTCTAGTTATGATGCTAATTGCTTGGTCCCCAATAGCAACTGATAGTGCTTTCTTACCTCGTTGCGATTGCGAGGTTGAGTCTTGAGCCATCAATGCCTTCTATGATGGAACGCGAGCCTTTTTCCCCATGGTGGTACACGCTAGCTAACATGCGCCCAGAGAGAAATGAGCCATTCACAGAAGACTTGTAATATTATTTAATACTATCTTCATTCTACCTGTTTTATTAAATTCTACAAAATTTTGTCAGATGGAAAAATCTTTCTTATTTATTTTAATAGTTCATAAACTTTGTCGGAGAAGAAAATCTTTATACTATATTCATTTTATATATCTAGTTAATTTATTCATAATTTTTGTTGGATGAGCTAATTTTACTTGAGTTGTTCAATTAGTTATAAGTTTATCGGATGAACATACTTGATACTATCTTTATTCTACATATATTGTTAGTTAATAATAAAACAAAACAAAAAAAAGGCATCTACGCATTATGCGACTAGCCTTTTCCAAGTTACTGTTAAAATATAATGTGATCATTTTTTATAATAGCTTGTAAGAGAAGAAAATGAATACTCAATAGGAGATTGAGTGTCGACCAATAAAAAAGAAGAGTAATATGGAGGAAGAAGAAGAATCATAAAGGAGGACGCGGAGGATAAGAAAGAAGAAGAAGAAGAAGAAGAAGAAGAAGAAGAAGAGAGAAGAAGAAGAAGAAGAAGAAGAAGAAGAGAAGGAGGAGGAGGAGGAGAAACAACAAGAGCAAGAGCAAGAGCAAGTGCAAGAAAAATGTGAGTTTATATTCACAAAATATTTTAAAATGAGAACAAAAATCTATATTTATATTATATTAAAAGGAGGGTAGTATGCATTGTGGTTAAGCCAAGTGGTAAGCTAAAATGAAGCCACTTGGCAATTTTAGGACAATATTAATAATTAAAAATTATAAATAGAAACATAATTAATGGAAGTAGTTTAATGAATCTTATACATATTTTAAATAGATATTAGACAAATTTAATCTATATATCTATATTTATATGTATATTTATATCTATATCTATAGCTATAGCTATATATTGATCCACTCATAGATTTTATTTTATATTAGCTAGAAATATGGAGGTAAAAGATTAATTAAAAAACTATAATAGAAAAAAATAAAAATAATAGAAAGACGTAAATTGAGATAACCTAATACTATTTATACTTTGGAGTAAGTTAAAATATAAAATAAAACTATAATTTACTTAAGATATTAAAGCTTTATTGAGTTTAAAAATTAAATAAATTCAAACATCAAAATAAGAATTTACATAAAGTATACAAATTATTTATAAGGTAAGAAAAAAATTAAATAATCAGTACAAAATATTTTAATAACAAGAATAATAAAGTCATATTTGTAACGACCCAACCGGTCGTTTTGTCTTCTAGAACCCTGTTTCCCTAAATAAGACTCCCCGTATACGCTTTTACTATTTTATGACTTGCAGGGATGGTTAGTTCGGGATTTGAAAGGGTTCGGGTTGAAATCGAAACACTTGGTTCCTTAGTCGGCTTTAAAAAGGCTAAGTTTGACTTCGGTCAACATTTTGAGAAAATGACCCCGGAATCGGGATTTTATGGCTCCAATAGGTTCATATGATGATTTTGGACTTGGGCGTATGTTCGAATCGAGTTTTTGACAATCCGGGAGCATTTCAGTGCTTAATGGTGAAAGTTGACTATTTGAAGGTTTAAATTTAAATTTGGTTTGGAGTAGATTTTGGAAGAATCGAGGTCCGTTTGAAATTTCGGGCCCGGGAATAGTTCCGTATGGTAATTTAAGACTTGCACACAAAATTTGGTGTCATTCCGAGTAGTTTAAGTATGTTTTGGCGTGTTCGGAGTAAGTTTGAAGAATTTGAAATTTCTAAGTTGAATCAATTCGGTTTGAGGCATGATTCTCAGTTTTGATGTTGTTTTACACGTTCTGAGGGTTCGGACGAGTACGTTTTATGATTTCAAACTTGTTGGTATGTTCGGGCGGGGCCACGGTAGCCTCGGGTGTTAAACGGACGAGGCTCGGACCGAATTTGGACTTGGAAGAAACTATTGAAGCTACCAGCTTCTGGTGCAATCACACCTGCACTTGGAGAGCCGCAGGTGCGAGTCAGAGGTTCGGAGAAGTGAAGGCAGCCTGGAAACCGCATGTGCGGAAATATTTGGCGCACGAGAGCACTGCAGTGGCGCACGAGTGCGCTGTAGCGGCGCACGAGCGCGCTGCAGCAGCGCAGGTGCGAAGACTTTGGTCGCACCTGCGGACGCGCAGAAGCGGCCCCTTGACCGCAGGTGCGGAGCGAGGCCAAGTGGGGGGAACTCGCACCTGCGAGGATTATTCCACAGGTGCAGAGCCAGGACAAGTGGGGGGGAACTCACACCTGCGAGGATTCTTCCGCAGGTGCGGCTAGCTCTCCGCAGGTGCGAAAATCGCAGAAGGCAGAACCTTTATTTAAGTTCGGAGTTGCATAGTTTTAGCCCATTTTCTTCATGTTTGGGCGATTTTGGAGCTTTTTGAGAGGATTATTCACCTAGGAACTTGGAGGTAAGTTAATTCTATCTATTGTGAGTTAAATACATGGATTATGAGTAGATTATAACATGTAAATTGTGAAAATCAAGGGTTTAGATGAAAAAGCTAGGTTTTGATAAAAATGTAATTTTAACCACGAAAATGGTTATGGAATGGGATAAAAATTGTATATTTGAGTACTTGAGATTATGGGTAACGATTTTCTCTGAATATTTTTGAAATATGGGCATATGGGTCCGAGGTGAATTTTAGGAATTTTTCCAATTTGGGTTGGTTATCAATCTAATAATCTAATTTCAAACTATTGAGCATGTATTGATTAAATTATATAATATTTGACTAGTTTCGAATTTTTCGGCAATCAAGTTAAGGCTTTAACGCAAAATTTTGACCGGAAAGTGACCTTTGAGACGAGGTAAGTCTCTTGTCTACCCTTGTAATAGGGAATTTACCCCATAGGTGTTGTAAATAAATATTTGCTTCTAATTGTGGGGGCTACGTACGTACGAGGTGATGAGAGTCTGTACGTAGCTACTATTATGCTTTTGTTCGGGTAGTTTTAGGACCCAATTCATGAACTATTTGGAAATTTGCACTATACTTGTTAAATTAAAATGCCTAAATTATTTTAGAACTTGTTAGAGAAATTCTGAAAAGTAGTTAACGAAATTTGTATTACCTTGGATATAAATCATTGAAAATGTTTAAGTCAAATGCTTATAAAATATTCATTCTCTTCTTGTATAGTGGGCTGAATGCCTCGGCAGTAGATAGATGCATCTATGGATCATGCCACACGTCCCTCGGTAGTGTACACGACACTCTGGATTGAGGCGTACGACCTCTGCATAAATCATGCTTAATAATAATAATTACACGATGCCTCGACATTTTATTGCACCTTGTGAAGATAAATGATTTATTGAAAATTATTGAATTTTGAAAGAATTATTTATTTCCGCTTGTTAAGAAAATTATTGTTATTCACATAAATCATGTTTATTTAAATATTTCTATTTTAATATTATTGACCCATAGTGAGTGTCAAAGTTGACCTATCGTTACTACTTCTTCGAGATTAAATTTGATACTTACTAGGTACACATTATTGACGTACTCATGCTACACTTGTTGCACTTTTGTGCACAATCTGAGACATGAACTTTAGGTGGTCCTACCGATGCGCACCCACGTTATCCCGAGGCCTAGTAGTGAGCTGCCTTTCTGAGCCGTTCCGCAGCACCTAGTGCCTTTTCTTGTATTTGTATTCTATCTATTTTATATTCAAACAATATTTAAAATTTTGTACAATCTACTAGATGCTCATACACTTGTGACACTAGGTCTTGGCACACACTTTAGTAGAGTTATGGGTTGAAATTTATTATTTTGGTCTTTATTTATTTTAGACTTTCTATTTTTCTTAAATTTTGCAAGTACGGAAAGTTTAATTACTCGGCAATTGACTAAAAGAGGAAATATATGTTTAATTCACTAGTTAGCTTGCCTAGCGGTGATGTNCTTGGCACACACATTGGTAGAATTTGATGTTTTATTAGTTTTTTATATTTTAAATTTTATCGATATATGGTTAATTTATTAGTTGGCTTGCCTAGCTGTAGTGTTGGGCGCCATCATGACCTATAGGAGAAATTGGGTCGTGACAACATGGTATCAGAGCACTAGGTTCACGTAGGTCTCACAAGTTATAAGCATGCCTAATAGAGTCTTGTTGATCGGTGCGGAGACTTCTATACTTATCTTTGAGAGGCTAAAGGGTGTTAGGAAACTACCTTTCTTCATCTCCTATCGTGCAGTTGATGTAGTACTAAGTATCTTTCTCTTATTCTCTCATAAATGGTGAGAACACGCTCTACTGAGGTTCCATACAAGGGAAGAGTTGCTCCCCCTATTGTTAGAGGCCGAGCCAGAGGCCGAGGGAGGGTTCCAGCCCGAGGTAGGGGAAGTGGACGTCCCAGGGTTACTCCAGCTATGCTACCAGTGGGTCCAACAGAGGATCCTATCATTGAGGAACAGGGCGAGGTGCCTGTAGCAGAGCCAGCTCTGGTGGATTTCACGTCCGCACCGGAATTTCAGGAGGTCATGGGCCGTATGCTATGATTCATGGATACTATGACTCATGCCGGTTTATTTCTGGCAGACCCAGCCATATATCAGGCGGGAGGGGGAGCACAGACCCATACCTCGTAGGCTCATGGGCATGCAACTGCGGTATATCAAACCCACGGTGCAATACCCGTAGGCGGAGCCCAGCCAGTAAAAGTAGCTACACCTGATCCCAGACCAACTGCGGTCGGTGAGCCGCAGAAGCTATTGGACAGAAAGACCAGGCTACATCCTCCTGTCTTTGGGGGTGAGCGACATGAGGATCCCCAGGACTTCCTTGATTGGTGCAGGCACAGACTGCATAACATGAGGATATTGGAGTCCCAAGGGGTAGACTTTGCTACCTTCCAGCTGGAGGGCAGGGCCAGTAGATGGTGGCAGTCCTATCTTCTTGGCAGACCAGCAGATTCTCCTCCCATGACTTGGGACAGATTCATCCGTATTTTCCTGGATAGGTATATTCCACCCTCCCAGAGGGAAGAGTTGCAGATTCAGTTTGAGTAGTTCTAGCAGGGTCAGATGTCAGTGACTGATTATGAGGTGAGGTTCTCTGTATTGTCTCGCCATGCACTTATGATACTCCCTACTGATGCAGAGAGAGTACGGAGGTTTGTTGCAGGTTTGCACACTGGCTTTCAGGCCACTATGGCCCGAGAGGTTGAGATAGGGACTTCTTATGAGCTGGTTGTGGAGATAGCCCGGAGGATTGAGGGTGTACGTCAGCATAGCCGAGAGCAGGTTATGAGAGATAAGAGGTTTATATAATCTGGAGAGTTCAGAGGTGCCCCGTCTGGGGGTAGAGGTTAGTTCGTGAGAGGTCAGTCCAGCAGGACCCCACACTCAACACTATCGCCTCCTCAGGGTGCTCCAGTGCGAGCTTATTTCAGTTCTATGCTAGAGAATTCTTACCGCCCACCAGCCATTCAAGGTTCCTCCAGTGGGTATTCAGTTCATCAGGGCCATACTTCAGGTCAGTAGTCCACCATACCAAGCAATTGTTTCGAGTACGGAGATTTTAGTCATATGCGGAAGTTCTGTCCCAGGCTTTGGGGTAGGCCAGTGCAGCAGGGCTAACAGCCTATGATTATAGCACCAGTTGCTCCACCAGTCGTCCGGCCTCCCCAGAGGCGGAGGGCAGGTGGGTATGGGTCGTCCTAGAGGTGGAGGCCAGTTAGGTGGCGCTCCGGCTCAGTTCTATGCTTTTTCGGCCAGATCAGATGTAGAGGCCTCAGATGCCGTGATCATAAGTATTATTTCTGTCTGCAGCAAAGATGCCTCCGTATTATTTGATCCAAGGACTACGTATTCATATGTGTCATCTTTGTTTGCTCATTTCCTGGGTGTTTCACGTGAGTCCTTGGGTACTCATGTTTATATGTCCACTCTTGTAGGCGATTTTGTTGTTGTGGATCAGATCTACTGGTCCTGTATTGTTACATTCTGTGGTTATGAATCTAGAGCAGATGTTTTGTTGCTTGAGATGACCGACTTCGAGATCATCCTGGGCATGGACTGGTTATCTCCATATCATGCCATCCTAGATTGCCATGCCAAGACTGTTACCTTGGCAATTCCAGCGTTGCCTAGGTTAGAGTGGAAGGGTTTGTCTGTCAGTGCATCTAATCAGGTTATTTCCTTTCTGAAGGCTCGATATATAGTCGAGAAGGGTTGTTTGGCTTATCTAGCCTATGTTCAGGACACTACTGCAGAGACTCTAGCGATTGATTCAGTGCCTGCAGTCCGGGAGTTCTTCGATGTATTTCCTTTAGATCTTCCAGGCATGCCACCAGATTGTGATATTGATTTCTGTATTGACTTGGCTCCAGATAACCAGCCTATATCTATCCCACTGTATCGCATGGCTCCGAAAGAGTTGAAGAAGTTAAAAGAACAGCTTGAGGAGTTACTAGCCAAAGGGTTCATCAGACCGAGTATGTCGACTTGGGGTGCACCGGTATTATTTGTGAAGAAGAAGAATGGAACTATGCGGATGTGTATTTATTAGCGCCAATTGAACAAAGTTACCATTTAGAACAAGTGTCCGTTTCCGCGTATTGATGATCTATTTGGCCAGTTGCAAGGCGCTAAGGTGTTCTCTAAGATCGACTTGAGATTGGGGTACCATCAGTTGAAGATTCGGGATTCGTATGTTCTGAAGACTGCTTTCCGTACTTAGATATGGTCATTATGAGTTTCTGGTGATGTCTCTCGGTTTGTCTAACTCCCCGATGGTGTTTATGGATTTGATGAACATGGTGTTCATGCCATATATTTATTCATTTGTCATTGTCTTCATTGATGACATTTTGATCTACTCGCGCAGTAAAGAGGAGCACGAGCAGCATATGAGGGTGGTGCTTCAAACCTTGCGGGAACAAAAGCTATATGTTAAGTTCTCCAAGTGTGAATTTTGGCTAGACTCTGTAGCATGTTTGGGGCATATTGTATCAGGTGAGGGTATTAAAGTTGATCCCAAAAAGATGAGGCAGTTCAGAATTGGCATCGTCCCACTTCGGCAGCTGAGATCAAAAGTTTCCTAGGGTTAGAAAGCTATTATCGTCGGTTCGTGGAAGGCTTTTCATCTATTGTAGCACCTTTGAAAACATTAACCCAGAAGGGTGCTCCGTTCCGATGGTCCGACGATTGTGAGGTGAGCTTTCAAAAGCTCAAGACAACATTGACTACAACACCAGTGTTAGTGTTGCCTTCCGGTTCAGGGATATATACAGTGTATTGCGATGCTTCACGTGTTTTCCTGGGTTGCATATTGATGCAGGAGGGGTGAGTTATTGCATATATTTCACGTCAGCTGAAGCCTCACGAGAAGCATTATCCAGTGCATGATTTGGAGTTAGCCGCAATTGTTCACGCTCTAAAAATCTAGAGGCATTATCTTTATGGGGTGTCCTGTGAGGTTTATACGGATCATAGAAGCTTGCAGTATTTGTTAAAGCAGAGGGATCTAAATTTGAGGCAGCACATATGGCTTGAGTTACCAAAAGATTATGATATCACTCTCCTGTATCATCCAGGCAAAGCAAATGTAGTTACAGACGCCTTGAGTAGAAAGGCAGAGAGTATGGGAAGTTTGGCTTTTATTTCAGCGGAGGAGAGGCCATTAGCTTTGGACATTCAGTCTTTGGCTAACAAATGTGTGAGGCTGGATATTTCATAGCCCAACCAAGTTCTTGCATGTGTTGTTGCCCAGTCTTCACTATTTGAGCGGATCAAGGCTCGCCAGTTTGATGATCCACACTTGTTGGTTCTTCGAGAGACAGTACTACGGGGTGGTGCCAAGGAAGTTACTATTGGCAAAGATGGTATTTTGCGACTCCAGGATCGCCTAGGTGTTCCTAATGTAGATGGGTTGAGGGAAAAGATCCTAGAGGAGGCACACAGTTCTTGATATTCTATTCATCCAGGTGCTACGAAGATGTATCGTGACCTGAGGCAGCATTATTGGTGGCGGCGAATGAAGAAGAATATAGTTGAGTATGTATCTAGGTGCCTAAATTGCCAGCAGGTTAAATATGAGCAACAGAGGCCAGGTGGACTACTTCAGCAAATGACTATACCAAAATGGAAATGGGAATGCATTACTATGGACTTTGTAGTTGTATTGCAGCGGACCTTGCGAAAGCTCGATGCAGTTTGGGTCATTATCGACAGGTTGACCAAGTCGGCACACTTCATTCCGGTTGTGACTACGTATACTTTAGAGAGGTTAGCCAAGATTTATATTTAGGAGATAGTTCGGTTGTACGGTGTGCCAATTTCCATCATATCATATAGGGGCCCTCAGTTTACTTCACATTTCTGGAGAGCAGTACAGAGTGAATTAGGGACCCGTGTAGAGCTCAGCACAACCTTCCATCCGCAGACCGGTGGTCAGTCGAAGCGGACAGTTCAGATCTTGAAGGATATGCTCAGGGAATGTGTGATTGGTCGAGTTTGCTTATAACAACAGTTACCAATCCAGCATCGAGATGGCTCCATTTGAGGCTTTATATGGTCGGCGATGTCGTTCGCCCATCGAATGGTTTGATCCCGGTGAGGCTAAATTATATGGTACTGATTTGGTGAAGGATGCCTTGGAAAAGGTAAAGTTGATTCAGGAGCGACTTCGTACAGCACAATCCTGATAGAAGAGTTACGCGGATCAGAAAGCGATTGAATTATCATTTATGGTGGGTGAGAAAGTTCTCTTGAAGGTTTCGCCGATAAAGGAAATCATGAGATTCATGAAGAAGGGAAAGTTGAGCCCAAGGTTTATAGGCCCATTTGAGGTGTTGAGACGAGTTGGGGTGGTTGCTTACGCGCTTGCTTTACTGCCCAGTCTATCGGGAGTCATCTGATTTTCCATGTATCTATGCTCTGGATGTATCATGACGACCTGTCACATGTGTTATACTTCAGCACAGTTCAGCTAGATAAGAGCTTGGGCTATGAAGAGGAACCAATTGCCATTGTTGATAGGCAAGTTCGCCAGTTGAGGTCCAAGAAGATTTATGCGGTAAACGTTCAGTGAAGGGGCCAACCAGTAGAGCAAGCGACTTGGGAGGCCGAGGAGAACATGCGGAACAAATATCCACACTTATTCAGCACTCCAGCTTTGATTCTAAATCAGTTCGAGGATTTGCATGCAAAATTTAAGACTTGTATGGTGATTAAAGACTTTCACGCAAAATTTGGTATCGTTCCGAGTAGTTTAAGTACGTTTTGGCGCGTTCGGAGTAAGTTTGAAAATTTTGAAATTTCTAAGTTGAATCAATTCGGTTTGAGGCATGATTCTTAGTTTTGATGTTGTTTTACATGTTCTGAGGGTTTGGGCGAGTCCGTTTTATGATTTTAAACTTGTTGGTATATTTGGGCGGGGGCCCGGGGGTCTCGGGTGTTAAACTGATGAGGCTCAAAGCGAGTTTGGACTTGGAAGCAACTGCTGAAGCTTCCAGCTTCTATTTCAATCGCACCTAGGCTTGGAGAGCCGTAGGTGCGAGCTCGTGGTTCTAGCCACGAGTCGCAGGTGCAGAGAAGTGAAGGCATCCCGGCAATCGCAGGTGCGAAAGTTTTTGGTGCACCTGCGAGCGCGCAAGTGCGAAGACAGTGGTGCAGGAGCGGACAAGGCGCAGGTGCGAAGACTTTGATCGCACTTGCGGGCGCGCAAAAGTGACCCATTGACCGCAGGTGCGGAGCCAGGCCAAGTGGGTGGGAGCTCGCATATGCGAGGATTCTTCTGCAGGTGCGGAGCCAGGCTAAGTGGGGGGAGCTCTCACCTGCGAGGATTCTTCCGCAGGTGTGAAAATCGTAGAAGGCAGAACCTTTATTTAATTCCGGAGTTGCATATTTTTAGCCCATTTTCTTCATGTTTGGGCAATGTTGGAGCTTTTTAAGAGAAGTATTCACCTAGCAACTTGGAGGTAAGTTAATTCTACCTATTGTGAGTTAAATACATAGATTATGGGTGGATTATAACATGTAAATTGTAGAAATTAAGGATTTAGATGAAAAACCTAGGTTTTGATAAAACTGTGATTTTAACCACGAAAATGGTTATGGAATCGGATGCAAATTATATATTTGAGTTCTTGAGATTATGGGTAACGATTTCCTCCAAATATTTTCGGAATCCGGGCATGTGGGCCTGGGGTTAATTTTATGAATTTTACCAATTTGGGTTGGGTAATTAATCTAATAATCTAATTTTGAATTATTGAGCATGTATTGATTAAATTATAAAACATTTGACTAGTTTCGTATTTTTCGGCACCAAGTTGAGGCTTTAACGCGAAGTTTTGATCGAGAAGTGAACTTTGAGACAAAGTAAGTCTCTTGTCTAACCTTGTAAGAGGAAATTTACCCCATAGGTATTGTAAATAAATATTTGCTTCTAATTGTGGGGGCTATGTACGTACGAGGTGACGAGAGTCCGTGCGTAACTACAATTATATTATTGTTCGCGTGATGACTCAAAAGGTCATCTTATATTTTAGAACTCGAATCTGCGATCTTAATACTTAAAAATCTCATTTTTACCCTCCTCGATTTACGTGCACAGTCCGAACGTGTTTTCGAAAAACTCTTTTGTTGAAAATTTATGAAAATAAGAATTTTTGCCTTAAAAGTTGATTTTAGTTGACTTCGGTCAATAGTTTTGGTAAACGGGCCCAGTTCCGTGTTTTGACGGTCCCGATGGGTCCGTATAGAATTATGGGACCTGGGCGTTTGCCCGGAATCGACTTCGTAGGTCCCTAGCTCAAGTTATGAATTTTTGATAAAAAGTAAAAGTCTGAAAATTAATTATTTCTAAGAATTGATTGATGTTTGGCATTGTGAGTACCGGGTCCGTATTTTGGTTCCGGAGCCCGGTACAGGTTCATTATGATATTTAAGACTTGTCTGTCAAATTTGGTGAGAAACGGAGTTGATTTGACGTGATTCGGACGTCCAGTTGACAAGATAGGAATTTTAAAGTGTTCTTGAGAATTTCATTTGATTTGGTGCTAAATTCGTAGTTCTAGGTGTTATTTTGGCGATTTGATCGCTCGAGCAAGTTCGTATGATATTTTTAGACTTGTGTGCATGTTTGGTTTGGAGTAAACTGGTGAGGCCGAAACTTCTTCTTTGCGAACGTGAAGGCCTAGTCACGATCGCGAAGTGATGGGGGAATTACCCTTCGCGAACGTGATCGGTTCATCGCGAACGCGAAGCAATTGGGGACCTGGGGGAGGGTTGGCCGTTCCTTCATCGCGAATGCGAACTATTTCTCGTGAATGCGAAGGCCAGGGGGGTAACCATCACGAACGCGAAGGCTTGGCAGCCAATGCTCTTCGCGAATGTGACAGTGGTCTCGCGAACGCGATGCACACTATCGTCCAGCACTTAACAGAATCCAAACACGGGTTTTAGCCATTTCTTCAACATTTTTCAAGAACCAAATGGGTAGAGGCGATTTTCAAGAGTTATCTTTTTCCCCAAAGTGTTGGTAAGTGATTCTAAACCATTTTCTTTCAATTATCCATTACATTTTATGAATTATCAACCTAAACTCTAGAGTTTTCATGGTAGAATTAGGGGTTAGGGTAGAAACTAGGGATTTTGGAAATTTGGGAATTTAGACCTCAATTTGAGGTTGGATTCCAAAACTAATTACATATTTGGGCTCGGGGGTGAATGGGTAAAGATATTTGGGTGCGAACCTCGGGTTTTGACCAAGCGGGCCCGGGGTAGTTTATTTTAATTTTTTAGAGGAAAATTTGGGGAATTTAATTTATGCAATATAATTGATTTCTTAAGCAATATTTGATATTAATGAGTCATTTTTGAATAGATAATAGTGGTTTGGAGGTGAATTCCAAAGAAAAACTGTGGTTGAGAATTAAGTGACCTTTAGAGCGAGGTAAGTGTTGTGTCTAACTCTGGCTTGAGGGAATTAGGAACCTCAGATTACTTGCTAAGTGAAATTCATGTGAGCGGCGTATATGTGAGGTGACGAGNTCAATAGTTTTGGTAAACGGGCCCAGTTCCGTGTTTTGACGGTCCCGATGGGTCCGTATAGAATTATGGGACCTGGGCGTTTGCCCGGAATCGACTTCGTAGGTCCCTAGCTCAAGTTATGAATTTTTGATAAAAAGTAAAAGTCTGAAAATTAATTATTTCTAAGAATTGATTGATGTTTGGCATTGTGAGTACCGGGTCCGTATTTTGGTTCCGGAGCCCGGTACAGGTTCATTATGATATTTAAGACTTGTCTGTCAAATTTGGTGAGAAACGGAGTTGATTTGACGTGATTCGGACGTCCAGTTGACAAGATAGGAATTTTAAAGTGTTCTTGAGAATTTCATTTGATTTGGTGCTAAATTCGTAGTTCTAGGTGTTATTTTGGCGATTTGATCGCTCGAGCAAGTTCGTATGATATTTTTAGACTTGTGTGCATGTTTGGTTTGGAGTAAACTGGTGAGGCCGAAACTTCTTCTTTGCGAACGTGAAGGCCTAGTCACGATCGCGAAGTGATGGGGGAATTACCCTTCGCGAACGTGATCGGTTCATCGCGAACGCGAAGCAATTGGGGACCTGGGGGAGGGTTGGCCGTTCCTTCATCGCGAATGCGAACTATTTCTCGTGAATGCGAAGGCCAGGGGGGTAACCATCACGAACGCGAAGGCTTGGCAGCCAATGCTCTTCGCGAATGTGACAGTGGTCTCGCGAACGCGATGCACACTATCGTCCAGCACTTAACAGAATCCAAACACGGGTTTTAGCCATTTCTTCAACATTTTTCAAGAACCAAATGGGTAGAGGCGATTTTCAAGAGTTATCTTTTTCCCCAAAGTGTTGGTAAGTGATTCTAAACCATTTTCTTTCAATTATCCATTACATTTTATGAATTATCAACCTAAACTCTAGAGTTTTCATGGTAGAATTAGGGGTTAGGGTAGAAACTAGGGATTTTGGAAATTTGGGAATTTAGACCTCAATTTGAGGTTGGATTCCAAAACTAATTACATATTTGGGCTCGGGGTGAATTGGTAAAAGGATTTTGGTCCGAACCTCGGGTTTTGACTAAGCGGGTCCAGGGTTGATTTTTTGACTTTTTGGAGGAAAATTTGGAAAATTTAATTTATGCAATATAATTGATTCCTTTAGCAATATTTGATATTATTGAGTCATTTTTGAATAGATACGAGTGGTTTGGAGGTGAATTCCAAAGGAAAAAGCTGTGATTGAGAATTAAGTGGCCTTCGGAGCGAGGTAAGTGTTGTGTCTAACCCTGACTTGAGGGAATTAGGAAGGGTGATGTCGTTCCATATTGTGAGTGTTAATGCACAAAGGGTAATGTCGTGCCATATTGGGAGTGTTAATGCACGAAGGGTGATGCCGTGTCATATTATGAGAGTTAATGCACGAAGGGTGATGACGTGACGTTTCTATTGATATTATGGTGAGATTGAGAGTAAAAGCACGAAGGGTGATGCCGTGCATTTTTCCTATACTATATTCGTGTTCATGTTGATTCATAATATGTTGGTTGTTCCAGTTATTATTCTGCTGTACTTCTTTATCTCATATTTGCCCAGCATGTTTTCCCCTCCCGATATCTCCTGTCTAATTCTTCGTTACTGTTATTTATATATACATTGTTAAACTGTACAAGGTGATTTGTAGGTGCCTTGTCTTAGCCTCGTCACTACTTCGTCGAGGTTAGGATCGACACTTACCAGTACATGGGGTAGGTTGTACTGATACTGCACTTTGCGCTTTCTGTGCAGATTTTGGTACCGGCTCGGGTTGATCGAAATTTTGCTATTGGACCGCTATCCGGAGACTCAAGGTAGATCTGTCGGCGTTTGCAAACCTTGAAGTCCCCGTCTACCTTTTTTTCTACTATTTCTTTCATTCAGACATTTATATTTCTTTAAGACTATTACTTGTAGTAAATTCTAGAATGCTCGTGAATTGTGACTCCAGATCCGGGAGGTAGTAATTAATATAATTTTATTATTATTCCGCACTTATCATATTTCATCTTAGTTAATTATTATTATTTACCGAAAGAAAATAAGGAATTGATTTAATGATTTTCTAACGTTGGCTTGCCTAGCAAGTGAAATGTTAGGCGCCATCACGGTTCCGTCGGTGGAAATTCCGAGTCGTGACAGTTCCAGTAGCTTTAGGACTCAATTCATGAACTATTTGGAATTTTGCACTATACTTATTAAATTAAAATGCCTAAATTACTTTAGAAATTGTTAGAGAAATTCTGAAAAGTAGTTAACGAAATTTGTATTACCTTGGATATAAATCATTGAAAATGTTTAAGTCAAATGCTTATAAAATATTCTTTCTCTTCTTGTGGAGCGGGCTGAACGCCCCAGCAGTAGATAGATGGATCTATGGATCGTGTCGCACGTCCTTCGGCAGTGTATATGACACTCTGGATCAGGTCGTACGACCTCTGCATAAATCATGCTTAATAATAATAATTACACGATGCCTCGATATTTTATTGCAGCTTGTGAAGATAAATGATTTATTGGAAATTATTGAATTTTGAAAGAATTATTTATTTCCGCTTGTTAAGAAAATTATTGTTATTCAAAGTGAGTGTCAAAGTCGACCTCTCGTCACTACTTCTTCGAGATTACAGTTGATACTTACTGGGTATACGTTGTTTCCTTACTCATGCTACACTTGCTACACTTTTGTGTAGGATATGAGGCAAGAACTTTAGGCGCTCCTACCGGTGCGCACCCACGTTATCCCGAGGCCTAGTGGTGAGCTGCCTTTTTGAGCCGTTCCGCAGCACCTAGTGTCTTTCCTTGTATTTGTATTATGTCTATTTTATATTCAGATAGCATTTAGAATTTTGTACAATCTACTAGATGCTCATACACTTGTGACACCAGGTATTGGCACACACTTTAGTAGAGTTATGGGTTGAAATTTATTATTTTGGTCTTTATTAATTTAGACTTTCTATTTTTCTTAAATTTTGCAAGAAAGGAAAGTTTAATTACTCGAAAATTGATTAAAAGAGAAAATATATGTTTAATTCACTAGTTGGCTTGCCTAGTGGTGAGGTTGGGCGCCATCACGGCCTATAGGTAAAATTGGGTCGTGAGAATATTAATATTTCTAAATCGGGCAAACAAATATTTTGTTCATAAATATTACTACAACATTTAGATATAATGTGTTCTAACAATTAAGAAAATATGTTTTATAATTAGTATTTGAATTGAGTGCAGTTAGTTTAAGTTTGAAAGTATAACTTAATTTTTGAAAATGCGGTCCAATTCAGAAAATAGAATGATAAATATTATTTGAATTTGAGAAGAGATTTTTTTTAATTTTTATCTATATTATATTAGAATGAATGTGATAAAAATAGATATTAAATTCAAACAATGTAATAATATTATGTATTGAATAATATAATATCAAAAATAAAGAATAAACTGAGGAAAAATAAAAATTCAGATTTTTTATCATAGAAAAAAAGGGTAAAACTTATTTAAATTTGAGATGAGAAAATATTTTATATTATGAAAATAAAATTCATAATATGGATAAGTCCATGTAACTCAAGTCTAATAGATAAAATCAAAATTTAATATTATTGAATAATAAAAATAAATTAGAGATAATGTGAGGATATTTATAAATCATAAGTTTAGAAAATAAAATATAAAAAATATAAAATACATAAAAATATTATTAAAATATAAATAATTTAAATTTTCGATCAATATTTTTAAAACGAAATAAATATTTATTTTATGATTAAATAAATTATATAGTTTTTTATATTATATTAAATAATAGTAGTTGATAATGATATTAAATAAAGTTACAAGTTAATGAAAAGCCAAGACTATATATAAGATTAAAAAATAGCAAAATTATGTTAAATTATTAAAAATATACTATTAGAAATGAAAGGAAAAGTTTATTTGAATTTGAGATTAGAAAGTTCTTAAAACTATGATGAGTAATTTTGAAGTCTTATTTATGAAAAATAATTTTAAAAATATAATTTTAAACATACAAAGGTAATTTTACAATTGCAAATTAAAATTAAATTTGTATCTTAAAACTAAAAAAGAAAGAATGTTTTTTACAATATTTAAATATAATATGTTTAAACAATTAAGAAAATAGTTTTCTAAGATTAATATCTGAATTGAGTGTAGTTAGTTTAAGTTAGCATAATTATTTTTAAAATGCGGTCCAATTTAGAAAATAGAATGATAAAAATTATTTGAACTTGAGATGAGATTTATTTTATTTCATAATAGTTTTATTTTTGAAAATATTACGTAAAGAAATAAAATAACAGTAACAATATTACTACAATCTTTAGATATAATATGTTCAAATAATTAAGAAAATATGTTTCTATGACTAAAATAAAACTTTTAAAAATACATAATAAATTTCTAATATAGGTAATTTACTAATAAAAATTAAAAATTAAATTTGTATCTTAAAGCTAAAAAAGAAAGAAAAGTCAATTGCATCTAATTCAAAAATAATTATAAGAGAACTCAATACATTTGGAGAATAATAATAAAATAACTTGTGTATTAATATTTTAGACCAATTCAAAGTTCAATTTAAAATAAAATATAATATTATTTTGATTAAAGATAAAATATTAATATAAAAACTAATTAAAATTTATAGTAGGGAAGAAAATATATAAACAAATAGAGGTAGTGTGAGGATATTTATACTTTAAATTAATTTAAAACTAAATAAATTAAATAATTAAATTATATTTAAAACATATTACTGATAAATGTAAATGATTAAAAATTCCAAATAAGATGATACAAGCATAAAAATATACCAAATTTAAATAATAAAACATTTATATTTATTAAAGACTATTAAAAGGATAATAAGCAAGACATTAATTTAGTTATTAAGCTAATAAATAATTATATGATAGTATAATAATATTAAATAATAAATAATGCAATAACTATAAAGAACAAAAAGAAAAAAGAATTTGTGTAAAAATGATGTGATGAATAAGACATATTTGACTTTCAGATAAAAACAAAGTGATAGTAAGAATTTTGTTAAAACAATATGATCTAATGTGCTCAAACAAGAGAGATCACAACATGACATGTTTAGTATTCTTTAATAGTGATAGCGAAACGAAATACAAGTACTAAAATCAAGGGGTTAGGTTGCTGCATATATATGAAAAAAAATAGGTTGTCCACTACGAGATTTGAATAATAATTTCATATCCTGCTTCATAATCAATATCTAATGTTATATAATTTTTAGCTGAGAGGTTTATATTTTAAGGTTATTTGCACATGACTCAAATAACCTACATCATAATTTGACATGATTTGTATCCGCGCATCACACAAGTACTAATACTAGTTATATTTGTTTTTGGTCAAATATCAAAACTTTTATTCAACCAGTAAAGATAATTACAGCATCTCTAACTCCTTTGGACTGAAGAGTTAGACTCAAAAACAAAACAGCAGAATACCAGAAAACACTATTCTTTACATCTCCATAGTTCCTCTACTACTTATAATATCAACTATTCATAGAGGAAAGCTATTCACTCCTTCTAAAATCTTCTTCCATTTAGTCTTTTGTTGCCCTTTGATATGAAGTTGGAGGACAATGTCACGAATTCTACTCTTGGTTTCAGTCTTTCTCCCCTGAAATCTGCGCATGTTTCTTTCTGTCCATGTATGGTATAGCACTGCTGCAAACAGAAATACCAATATGCTATTACGAGGTCTACCATTCTTTGCTCTTTTTGTCAACCATACGACTTCCTCTTCCTAAAGTCCAATTTGATGTCTCTCTCCCAACCAGTTGAGTAGTGTACTCCAGATATTCCTTGAGTATTGACATTCAAAAAAGAGATGGGCCATTGTTTCTGTTTTTCCACTACTGCACAATACACATCCACTTGCTACCTGTATCCCCCAAGCTGCCAGCCTATCCACAGTGGTGATTCTATGGTGAAGTGCTAGCCATAAGATGAAGTTATGTCTAGGTATAGTTGAATCCAGTATTAAGGCCTTACAGTGAACCTTTTGAAATTGAGGCCTCGCTAAAGTGTAAGCTTTCTGAATATTGAACTGCCCCTTCCTACAATAGTTGTTAATGTTGGCAAAGGAGTCTATGCTCAGGTACCAATCTCTTATGTCAAATACTTTCCTTACCAGCCAGCAAGCTTGACTAGGAGTGCTCATTGTAGTGAAGTCTTGCTTTTTTATATAAACTGCATGAATCCATTTAATCCAAAGCGCATCCTTTTTTGTATGTATAGCCCACATTAGTTTACAAATTGCTGCTTTGTTCCACCATAAAAAATTAATGACATTTAGTCCACCAGTTGAAGTAGGCATATATATATTTTATCCCATGAAATCAATGCTCTCTTTGAAGGGTTTTGACTGCCAGTCCATAGAAATGTTCTGCACACAGTATTTACTAGTTGTATGATTTTTTTGGAAACAGAAACACCTGCCCCCAATATGTTTGCATTTCAAATAGGACACTCTTTATCAGTTGTAGTCTTCCACTATAAGATAGAAACTTTGATGTCCAACACTTTATTTTGTTGATTATCTTCTCCACTAATGGCATACATTGTTGAATTGTTAACTTTCTTGATGATAAAGTCACTCCCAAGTATTTGAATGGTAGGGCTTCCATCTTGAACTGATAATCTGCACTAATCATATCTTTAAATCCCTGAGACACTCCAGCTATATAGATAGAACTCTTGTCTAAGTTTTCTATGAGCCCAGTCACCTTCGAGAAATGGTTGAACTTATCCAGCATTAGTTGAATAGAAATCTTGTCAGCTCTGCAACATATTATCAGATCATCTGCAAAACAGATATGAGTAAGATTCAACTTTGCACATCTTGAGTGGAAATTGAAGTCAGGGATATCTTTAAGAGTCTTCAATGTTCTACTCAAATATTCCATCACTAGCACAAACAGTTAGGGGGACATTGGATCCCCTTGTCTCAGTCCCTTTCTTGCTTGAAATCTATTAGTGAGCCCACCATTAATCAGTATAGAATAGCTCACAGTAGTCACACATTCCATTATCCACTGCACCATTTTATTAGGTATCCCATATTCCAGCAAGACCATACGTAAGAAAGGCCATTCAACTGAATCATACGCCTTTCTTATGTCAACTTTTATAATGCACCTAGGCGAGACTCCATTTTTGTTATACCCCTTAACCAACTCATGAGCAATAATTACATTGTCCAGTATGCTTCTCCCTTCTATAAAGGCTGACTGAGCTGGTCCTACTATGATATCCACCACTGTTTTTAACCATGTTGTAAGAATATTTGCAATGAGTTTGTATATGGTGGTACAACATGCTATAGGTCGAAATTCTTTTACAAAAGAGGGACTAGTCACCTTTGGCACCAATGTAATAGTAGTATTATTGACATTCTTTAATAGTTTCCGTGTCTCAAGGAATTCCTTGACTGCCTTCATAGTTTCTTATCCAATAATATTCCAATATTTCTTGAAGAACTCAACTGGAAAACCATCAATGCCAGGTGCTTTATCACCTGGCATATTTTTAAGCCCCTGCTCAATCTCCATCTCAGTTATACTCTTGACAAGATGCTGTTGTTGTTTTTTATTCAAACAAGGTCTATTCCTGGCTATTGTAATATCAAGACAGGGCAATTCAAAAGCTCTTGTTCCTAGCAAGCCTTTGAATAATGATATGAACTCTTGTTCTACCAATATGGGATTAGTTAGTTTTTGCCCAAGATCATTACAAATGGTAGACACTCTGTTTCTAGCCTGTCTTACTTTCAGCTGAGCATAGAAAAACTTTGTGTTAGAATCCCCTACTGATATCCACACTGCCCTTGATTTCTGCCTATATACCTTCTCTTGGATACCTTCCCATTTCTATACTTGCATTAATAACTCTTTCTCCTCTAGAATAAGTGTATTATTGAATACATCATCATCAATTTCCTTTTGCACCTTCTGCAGTTGCTCCTTGAGGTTTTCAATCCTCTTTTCCACTGAGTTATAAGCTCTGTTCATCACTTTTGCTTTGCTTCCTAGGACCTGCAATTTCTGCCAGACTGAATACATAGTATATCCAGTTATGTTTTGAGTCCACACCCCTTGAACCATCTTTCTGAATTCATCCTCCTGTAGAAGCACAGTAAGCAACCTAAATGGCTTAGGCAAATAGTTTCTAGTGACCTCAGTGCACAGTATTATGGGTGAGTGATCAGAAGTTCCATAATTATCATACACTACCTCTATGTTGCTATACTTCATGAACCGGTAAGGATTCCCCAAGGCCCAATCAATGTTGCTGTAAATTCCATCAGCAGCTTTCCTTTTATTGCACCATGACCATTGGCAGCCTTTTCTATTCAACAATCCCAGTCTAATGTCCTCAACACAAGCTTGGAAGTCTTCCACCTCATTTTGGCTGACAGGGTTTCCATTAATTCTATCAGTGACAGAGAGCATAATATTAAATTATCCTAGCACAAGCCAAGCCTCCACCATAGTATTGTTAATATGTCTTAGCTGACTCCATATTTCCTGTCTCTCTGCTATTGTATTATACCCATACACAAAAGTTAACCAACAATTAAAATTTGAGATTTTGTCCCTGACTTCACAGTACACCAGTTGGGCTCTAGCATGTATTATTTTAATGTCTACTTGTTGAGTCTTTCACGTTATCCATATTCTTCCATTAGGAGCATGTGTATAATTTGCAAACACTTCCTATTCATTTCCTATTTTTCTTCTAACTCTCTTTTCATTCCATATTTTCACTTTTGTCTCAAGGCACCCTAGCACTGTTATTTTATTTTGAAGCAAAAAGGCCTTGAGTTCTTTTTGCTTATAGGGTTTATTAAGCCCTCTAATATTCCATAAGCTAATAATCATGGAGTGTGGGCAAGGGGTACTCTTCCTTCCTTAGATGCCTAACTAGCATCCTCTCTTTCCTGAATTCTTAGTACACTAAATCTGTTTTGATGTAGCATAGCTTCAATATTCTCCTCAGACAGTCCATTCCTTATTGATGTTTTCACCTTAGGGCTTTGCACCTGTTTCCCTTTAGATTTGGCTACCTGAAATTCAGCATTTTCATTCTGTACAATTTCACTAGAAACTACTTCTTGCCTTATCACTATTGATGTAGTTGCGTTTTCATTACTTAGTTCAGCCCTTACTTTTTGTTCCGGAGTTACCATGTCTGCCTTTGGTTTAGCAATCCACTTAGTGACTTGTTTCCTTCCCCTTCTATGTTGTTCACCTTGCTTCTTATTTCCTGTCTGACCTTTAGGAGCAGGGCCAGGTTGCTTTATTAATTCTGCTGGAGCACTACATTCCCTTGTACCATGCCCAATTTGAAGGCAGTCTTGACAAAAAGATGGTTGCCAGTCATAACTCAATTTTTGCTCCCTATGTTTACCATCAGCAGTTTCTATCAATACTGTTTCAGGCAATGGTTGAGACACATCTATTTCGATCAACATGCGTGCATATGATATCCTTGCTTCTTGAGCTGTTAATTTGTCTGTACAAATTAGATTCCCTATCGAGCTTGCAATTCTTCCCAGATTCTCCACCGTCCAGTATTGTATAGGAAACCCAGGGAAGTTTACCCATACTGGGATATTGTTTGTAGTTTCCTTGCTCATTTGGAATTCTGGCTCCCATTGTTTCAAAATAATTCGCCTATTGTTGAAGGTGTATGGCCCATTTCGAAGCACTAGATCTCTATCATCATCAGATTCAAATTTAAAGATGAAGTAACCTTCGTCATGGAGTAATACCTGTGGAGTCGATACAAATTGCCATACCCACAAACTTCAGCATCTCCTTGAACTGAGAAGATCCACCTATTACATATCCAATTAAGCTTGTCCTCCACTTCATATTCTGCTCCTCCACTTTTATATAGTTCAGTCTAACTATTTTCGTTCCGTCCTTAATGATAGGAGGATAATAATTCAACTTCAAACCTTGTTGTATAGATCTATTACCTTGGACAACTTCAGCTAAGGTTGGTTGTGGAACCCCTACAGCCGTCGAGAAGGTTAATTTCCTTGACGCTTTAGCCATATCAGTCTCATTTTGTACTGGATCTGTAGGTGTCTTCACCACCGGAGCTTGAATTTTTACCAGCTCCGTTGGTTCCTTCCTCTCTTGTCCGTGCAGTACAGTTGGAGCACTACCCATTCCTTTCATCCAATGGATCAGTTGAACTAACCCAAGAGTTTGGGGAATTCCTGTTTCCGGTGTAACCAGCCTAGTATCATCTTCATCTACCTTATCTTCTTCACCCGTGCTCTTCATCTTAGCTATGGAGTTCCTCTTCTTCTGTCGAGCCATCCCTACCAGCGTATGTTAGCGATCCTTGCTTAACATGCGCCGAGAGAAGGAATGCTATTTTCTACGCTCAAAAGTTTAATACTAGTTATATTAAAAGTTGAATAGTGAAGCATGAGGTTATGCCAAGTGGCATATTGAGAAAATGTCACTTGGCAATTTTATGGAATCTATTTGTTGGATTCTATTTGTATAACATTGAAAATTTTTATTAATTGATATTCTTTTGGATCTAATTAATAATTAAAAAATATATCTAATTAGGAATTGCATATTCCGTGATTTATAATTACCATATTTAGAGTAATATTATATGGCAAATGATTTACTTTAAGTGAGGAATTAAAGTAAGTATTAATTAGAGAAAACAACGTATTCATGATTTAATTAAGGAAATGAATATTCATGGTTTCCTTCAAAAGATAAAATAAAGTAAGCATTAATTAGATAACAGAATATAAATAAATAGTATTAAACCAAGGCAGAATCAATAGTTCATATCTAACATCCCTTGCTTTTGAAATAATTTTTATTTTTTATTTGTATTATATCAAACTAATATATCTTCTATATTAAGTAAAATTTATGCAAATACCTTTTCCTGTTGAGAAAAGGTTCTCGGAATTTTTTGAATTAATGCTTTGAGTTAATATAGTTAAGCGAATGGCAAAAGAGATTCTTACATTTATTTTTTCAAATATGCAACTTTCGCAAAATAGTTAGGTAATGAGAAAAATATATAAAATATTCTATCGATATTGTCATGAAAATGGACTGTCACGGCCCAAAATCCTAACTTGTCGTGATGGCACCTATCTTGATACTAGACAAGCTGATAATCTCGACAAACCACAATTTCTCTTAAGTTTGAAAATACAATAATTTAATACAATACAAAATCCCACAAATGCTGACACGAACACTCCCCAAAACCTGGTGTCACTGAGTACATGAGCATCTAAAATGAATACAGTCTGAAAAATACGGTCTATAATAGTCTGAGACCAAATACAGTAAACGAGGAGATAGTGAAGGAGAGACAAGGCCTACAGAACACGGCATCTACCTCAAAATCTCCTGAAAATTAACTGTGCAAAATGATCAACACCCGCTATGTCCGGAAACATCCAAAAATCTCTCCAGTCTCTCGGCCTTTCAGAAATCATGAAAATCAGCCCATACAACAATGATATGATGCATCAATAATGAACAATAGAGACTGAGATAAAATAATCAAGTAAAATATGACTGAGTACAAATAACAATTAAGCAAATAGTTCAACATGTACACGGCCTCTGTGGGTCCTAACAGTACCAACCTATAGCCTAAACATGGTTTCTAGTCAAATTTGCACAACACATAGAGAGCACATAGCTAATAACAAGTTATTCAACTTTACAGTCACACGGGACGGATCAAGTCCCAATCCCCTCGGTGCACGTCCACACGTCTGTCACCTAACATGTACGTCACCTCAAAAGTAATCACATGATACCAAATTCCGGGGTTTCATACCCTCAGGATCAGATTTAAAACTGTTACTTACCTCAAACCGTGTAATTCTTTATTCCGCCATGCCCTTTCCACGAGAATTGGTCTTCGAAAGCCTCGTATCCCATTGTTTTCCTTGAAAAACTCCCGAAAATCGCCTCTTCCCAAGCTCAAATCCGTCAAAAATTGAAAATGGGATGAAGTCCCATTTTCAGAACTTAAACTCTTTGCCCAGACATTTGCTCTACGCGATCGAGGATTTTCCCACGCGATCGCGATGCACACCATCACAGACCTACGCGATTGCGGACCAAACCACGCGATCGTGAAGCACAAACACGTGATTTCCATTTCTGCCCAATTTCCTCTAGTGAACGCGACCTTTTTCACGCGTTCGTGAATAACAAACTCACATAGTTACACGATCGCGTCCCGCTTCACACGATCGCGAAGCACAAAATGTCACTGCCTCACATTAACCCTACGCAATCGCAAATATCCCCACGTGATCGCATAGAATAAAAATCTCCACTGACAAACTAAGCCTACACGATCGAAGACGCATTCACGCGATCGCGTAGAAGGAAAACATCATCAAATATCAGAGAATTCCAGCAGTTGTTCAAGTCCAAATTTTTTATCCGTTAACCATCCAAAACTCACTCGAGCCCCTCGGGACCTAAATCAAATATACCGACAAGTCCTAAAACATCATACGGATTTAGTCGAACCCTCAAATCACCTCAAACAATGCTAAAACTATGAATTACATCCCAATTCAAGCCTAATGAACTTTGAAATTTTTATTTTCTACAAACGACTCCGGAACCTATCAAATCACGTCCGATTTACCTCAAATTTTGCGCACAAGTCATAAATGACATAATGGAGATACTCAAATTTTCAAAATCGGATTTTGACCCCGATATCAAACAATCAACCCCCCGGTCAAACTTCCCAAAAATTCAACTTTCGACATTTCAAGCCTAATTCCACTACGGACTTCCAAATAATATTTCGGATATGCTCCTAAGCCCAAAATCACCATACGGAGCTATTGCAATTAGCAAAATTCAAATCCGAGGTTGTTTATACATAGGTCCATATGTGGTCCACTTTTCTAACTTAAATATTCAATTATGAGACTAAGTGTCTCATTTCACTCGAATTCCTTCCGGACCCGAATCCACTAACCCGGTAAGTCATAAAATAACTATAAAGCATAAATTAAACAGTAAATAGGGGAACGGGGTTATAATACTCAAAATAACCGATCGGGTCGTTACATGGACGAAAAAAGATTTTTTCGAAACATGTTAGGGACCAAAAATCCAATAAGTAAAAGAAAAAGATTGTTATGGCATTACAATATATATGTGATCATGTTTCCATAAGAAAACTAAATTATCACTGATTTGTAATTTATATTTATAACTTTCATATTTTCTATATTATATTAAAAGGAAGATAGTTAAGCTTGATATTAAGTCAAGTAGCGTATTGAGAAAAAGTTACTTGTAACTTTTAGGATAAAATCTAAAAATATTTTAAATTTACTATATAAGTAGGGAAAGGCTGGAAGCATAGTTTTGGTAAATTAAAAGATCGTGAAAGGGAAGCAATCTTGGGAATTCAAATTCAAAGGACAAAGAAGGAAAAGATTATATGGAAATAATCTAGCAAGGAGATATTTACTACAATGAAGAACTACTACATATGAAAAGAATATTTATTACAATGCTGATTTTATGGAAAGAATATAGTTTACAAAAGGGAAAGAAATGCTATGAAAGAAATTAAGAGTGGACCAAACTGTATAGAAAACCTGGTTCTCTATTTGTTCCCACAGAACACACACAACAATAAGCAAATGACACAGTGAAATTTTACGTGGAAAATTCCCAACTCACGGGATTAAAAACCACGACCTACCCTTGTAGGATTTCAACTTCACTACTGAGCAAACTTTAGATTACGACCTATTGTAACTTAGGAATTAACTTCTTAATTCCTTACTAACTTGTAACAACTCTATTACAAGCCACTTTGTAATAACCCTATTACAAAGACTTACAACTCAACTAACTCTAGCCAAGACACGAACACAGAGTTTATGATTTAACAAAAGTGCAGCACAACTAAAGACATGTAATGACTCAATACAGGAAACTGATCTACCATTCTGGTTCTTAAGGGAAACTTCAATTATCAGTTTGTCATCATCAAAAAAAGAAAAAATTGATAGGTTATATGTATCCCTGTTATGTTTTGATGATCTAATAAACTTAATGATATGAACCAGATAAGGAACTTGTTACACATCCTCAAGTATTTAAAGATCAACAAGTCTCAAGTCAAGGACGTGGTTCAACTCTTCAGAGTCAAAGGAACAACAGAGGGAATAGATGGCCACCAGTTCCCTTGGTGACAGTACAAGTCAACTCCCCACAGCTGTAAAGTTGTTGTCTACACACGCAACAGTGCAAAAATAGTGTAGCAGTCAACTTTATTGGGAATTCCCTTTACCTAACTTGCTTGCATCATTCAAGTGATGTCACAAATGAATTATTTGAAAGTACAAGAGGGGGGTGAATTGTAGCTTTTTTAAATTTCTAGTCGACTACTCATCAGACCTAGTCGACTTGGAGACAACCTGCACCAAAATGGTCAGTACTTCAATTTAAACAAATGCTACTCACAACAAATAGTGAGGCGTATAATAAAATATGAGAGCAGTAAAAAAAATAACACCAGAAATTTTATACTGGTTCGGAACCAATGTGGTATCCTAATCCAGTCTCCTTGGGTTGCAAGGATGATATCTCTTGAGCTCTTATTAATTTGGGTTAAGTACAGCTTGTGTGATTTTCAACGTTCACCATTAACATTTACAAGGTTGGTTTTCACTCGCTCACCAATAAAGAACAAGGGTTGGTTTCACTCGCTCACCAACAACGACCCTTTAGTTTTCACTCGCTCACCAAAAAAATGAACAATGATACAAACCCTCGGACACACTGCCTCTCTAATATTTTTCTGTCTCTCTTCTCTCTTTTGTGTACACAGTAAATCTAAAAGTGAATTACAATGCTTGTTAAAAGTAGAACAAAGAACTTGTAGTTGGGTAGATAATTATATAGAAGGTTGCGTGCTTTTTCTCTTCTATGAACTCTTATATATATAGCCTTTTCAACTTGTTCTGGCTATTGCATAGCCCAAGGGAATTTTCTGTCCAAAGCCTTTTACTGACCATGCTTTATGAAACTTTCCATCTTGAAAATATTTGCTTTCACAATTAGCCTTGAGAATTGTCCAGATGACTTTTTGATTAACTTTACTAATTAATCTTGACCATTTCTTGATTCTCTTAAACTTTGAGAATTATTTCCTTCCATATTTTGATACTTTAACAAACTCTTCATTAGTGCATGAACTTGACCATACATTGTAGCCTTCTTTTGAACTTGAATAGTGTAAGATTCTTTCTTAATAGTTGTGGCTTTCCAAGTATAGTCCATTAAGGATCTTTCTTCACTCCTTGGTATGTGACATATGAGATTAGAATCTCTTTATCTCCTTCGCTCCTTAATTTGCGGTTCTTTTCGAAAGTTGATCACCGTTACCATCCTTGGCTTGTAGTCTCGTCATGAAGCTTTCCTTTTGAGAAGATTGGTACTACTCCTTTCCATAGTATCTTCTATAGACTTATATCACTTTATATTCATACCCTTGATTTAATCTACCTTCCAAACCATAGATCGTAGTATAGCCATACAGATATTCTATTTCCATAACTAAAGAGAGAATGTAGTAAGAATATTTTCCCATAAATAATAGTAGCATCTTTGAACTCCTATTACATTGAAAATATTCTTTTTTTGATCTTGGAAAATAATCTTCCATAATATAGATTGTACTACATCCATAAAATATTTTCTTTCCATAGAAAATATATTCTTCCTTGGCCTTGTAGTATCTTTTTCATATAGTAATTTCCTTCCACAAAATAACAAATCTTCTCCATGATTTTAGCAACTTTCCTTTCAAGATATTGGAAAACTTTCCTTCCATAATTTCCGCAGATTCTTCTTCTGATATTGTTGTAAGATATTCAATATTTAAAATTCGACTTTCAAATATTATTCCTTCTATGACGCTTGGAGATCAAATCTCTGAAAATAATCTTCTTTGATAATATTTTCGCTCATAAATTCTTCTCATGATATTCTCTTTCTTATATTTGTTTGGATCTTTACCAGCATCTTCTTTCTTGAATAAACCTGTACAAAAATAAGATTACCACAAGTAAAT
>AWOL01S0059358.1:10325-42436 GCA_000715115.1 Nicotiana otophora | reverse complement strand
GAGACAGTTTATTTATACGAAAAACAGTATTTTTTCTAATAAAATTACTTTCATCTTGTGAAAAGTTTTTAACAAAAGGAAAATTGATCCGAATCTGTTTGCTCAAATTGTTGACCAAAGTCAATTCAGTTGAGTTTTAAAGCTCTAATTCACATTTTAATCCATTTTTAACATAATGCCTTTCCGGAAAATTTTACGGACTGCACACGTAAGTCAAGTAATGATAAATAGTTCTTTTCAAGGTTTTAGAATATAGAATTAATTATTAACTTTAAAGATGATATTTTGGGTCATCACAGACGTAGACGTCTAACAATAGATATTAGTAGCTCAAAGGGTAAATTATTGATATTTATCATATTTTGAGTCAAATGCTCCTTAACCGGTGAGCTTAACTCTTGGTTTGGAAGTGAGCCTTCGACAAGTTTTCTGAGTATTATGTTTAGCCCAATCCATGGTTCCGTCCAAAAACGTATATGTTGTCATGTGGCAATGTGCCACACTATATCTTGTGGGCAAAATTCCCAACCTACTTTGATAACTTTTCATATATTTGAATGTTGAGTTGGGTGGAAGTGCATTGTGTATTTATTAATTAGTATTGAGGCCCACAGTGTTGTCAATATCCATCCTTTTAAATGGGCACCTTACTCAATTCTTCACACCTACAAAATGAATCTGTCAAGGTGATCCTCTCTCACCGTATATATTCATATTATGCATAGAAAGACTATCTCGCCAAATTCACACATGAGTAGACTATAAACAATGGACTCCCATTCAATTATCACGTAGAGGTCCACCCACATCACAAGTATTCTTCGCTAATGATATTACCTTGATTTCATGTGTAACAGCTACCAGTATTCGTACAATTATCAATATCCTTAACCAATTTACTTATAATTCGGGGCAAAAGATCAATTACGCAAAGTCAAAAATCTTCCCAAAAATACCACTCAATATGATAAACAATTCGTCCTTACTTCATTTAGTATGAAATAAGGTGTCAAATTTGGTAAAAATCTAGGATTCCCACTATTCACTCAAAAATCCATAAAAGCTGATTAACAATTTATCCTGGATAATTTTAAAACAAGGCTCGCTAGATGAAAAATTAACATGCTTACTATGGCAGGTAGAACTACTCTAATTCAATCCACATTAAATTCACTACCAGATCACATTATGCAATTTATTAAAATTCCTAAACATATCATATCTTTTATGGAGCGGTACCAACGCAACTTTTTGTGGGGTACTACTCAAAGCAAAAGGAAACTACACCTCCTAAAATGGAATAATAATGGAGGGCTTAGTGCAGATGAGGGTCCATTTCGTGGAAGTGGACCATTATCTGATAAGTGTGTGCTGATAATGCATGATAGTGACAGGCATTATACAGTATTTGCCCCTTTGTAAATTGCCCCTTGTATTCTGCCAGTGGCAGCTCCTATTTATAGGTGTTGTAGTTAGTTGGTTAAGGCAGCAAGTCATTTGTGAGTCTTACCAACAAAGAGTCCTTTGTGTATTCTGCGAGAATAATAAAAAGGTTGGGTGTTTTACCCGTAATTGTGTGTTGCCTTGTTTCATAAAGTCTGAGATAACTCTGAGTGTGAGAAAGATTGTGGCTGAGTAGCTTAAGCGTTAGGCTGCTGCCGTGCAGAGTTAGTTGCGAAAAATTAACCCTGTAATAACTGGTATCAGAGCTTTTTTGATAATAGCTTGTCTATCCAAACCAAAGCGGTAAGCGGCTGGACATTTACCCCCAGTCTTTTGTTGTACAATCGCTGCTGGTTGTACAGGCTGCTTCCCCAATACTATCTCAAACGGACTCATATCCGTTGAAGAGGACTTGTGCAAATTATAGGAGAATTGTGCACAATCTAACAACTCTGTCCAATTTCGTTGACTCGCAGTCACGAAGTGCCTTAAATATTCTTCCAACAAAATGGTTAACTCTTTCAGTTTGACCATCAGTTTGGGGATGATTCGCCGTTGAAAACTTCAAGTTTGTTCCCATCAAATTGAATAGATGAGTCCAGAACCGGCCTGTGAATCGAGTATCCCTGTCACTGATAATATCCTTTGGCATTCCAAAGTATTTAACCACGTTTTTGAAGAATAATTCCGCAGCAACTTTTGAAGGACATTCCGTTGGGGCAGCAATAAATACAGCGTATTTAGAAAACCTGTCAACCACGACCATGATCGACGACAACCCATTGACCTTAGGGAATCCACTGATAAAGTCCATCGAAACTGATTGCCATGGTTCTTCTGGAATAGGCAGAGGTTGTAGCAAACCCGCCTCTTTCTTTCGCTCAGTTTTATCAAGTTGACACACAAGGCAACTCTTTACAAAAGCTTCTACATCTAGCTCCATTTTGGGCCAAAAGTAGTATCGGGACAGTAGAGCCATCGTTCTTTCAATTCCTGAATGACCCGCCCATAGGGTATCATGCGTCTCTTTCAACAGCTCACGACGTACCCCATCTCCAAGTGGTACTACGATTCTCCCCCCTTTATAATAGAAAAGATCGTCCTCGATCCAGTACCGCCTAACCGTCCCTTCTTTCACATGATCCATTGTTTTGAGATACAATGGGTCATTAGCAGCACACGACTTGATTTTATCAAGAAAATCAGACTCAAGTCGTGTAATGGAATAAACAGCAGCAAATACCTCCCTTCGGCTTAACGCATCGGCAACTTGGTTGTGTTTTCCTGGCTTATGCTCCCAAATAAAGTCATATTCTGCCAAGAATTCTTGCCAACGTGCTTGCTTGGAACTAAATTCGTTGTTAAAACGGATAATGTAGCCAATACATTTTTTAAGTTTTTTATTGTTAGATTTTAGATACCCAACTCTCCTTTGTCTTTTGATTTTTGTATAGTATTCCATTTTAGGAGGTGTAGTTTCCTTTTGCTTTGAGTAGTACCCCATAAAAAGTTGCGTTGGTACCGCTCCATAAAAGAGNGACGTTAAATGATTTTTTTTGTATTGGCATCTCCATCTTGTAGCCAATTAACACATTTAAGTTTCCAGAAATCTTCTTCTAGTCGTAAGGTTTCACTATATTGGTTAATAAGATCAATTTCTAAATAATGTAGGAAGGTGCTTGTAGGGTATCTAGGTGACAGTTGAATCCCTTTTGTTCTAGCTAGGATGGTTTTTTTCTTAAAAATANCCCCGAATTATAAGTAAATTGGTTAAGGATATTGATAATTGTACGAATACTGGTAGCTGTTACATATGAAATCAAGGTAATATCATCAGCGAAGAATACGTGTGATGTGGGTGGACCTCTACGTGATAATTGAATGGGAGTCCATTGTTTATAGTCTACTCATGTGTGAATTTGGCGAGATAGTCTTTCTATGCATAATATGAATATATACGGTGAGAGAGGATCACCTTGACAGATTCCTTTTGTAGGTGTGAAGAATTGAGTAAGGTGCCCATTTAAAAGGATGGATATTGACGAGGTAGTGATACAAGACATAATTAGTGAAATTAGTGTGGTAGGAAAATTGAAATAATACAAAGTTTCTTTACTGAATGCCCATTCCATTTGATCGAAAGCTTTTTCTAAATCTAATTTTAAAAGGAAGTGGGCTTGTTTACCTTACTTCTTTCTAAAATAATTAAGAATTTCCTGAACGATTATGGCATTATCAGAAGTACGACGTTCTTTGAAAAGGGAAGATTGTTCTGGACTAATAAACTTTAGTAATAGTAGCTTAATCCTATTAATAATTATTTTTGTTATTATTTTATAGAGGGTATTACAAATGCCAATAGGTTTATATTGGGTAATGGAAGACAGGTGATAAATTTTTGGAATGAGACACAAATATATTTTGTTTGCAAGGGGAGGAATGTGTAAGTTAGTGAAAACTTCTTGGCAAAATGATGTAACACAATTAGCATTTGTGACCAGTACTTTTGGTAGAAATATGAGTGCAGACCATCGGGTCCTAGCGCTTTTAGTGGTTTGAAGGAATTTATTGCGGTAGTGATTTTCTTAATACTAAGTGTGCCAGTAAGTGTGTGATGATCGTCAACATTGAGTATATTGTACGGAGCTACTGAATAATAATTTGTGGAGTAGGTGTGTGGGGTTATACATAGAGTTTTATAATATGATTCAACCAGTTCATTGATTTTGTTTTGTTCAAAAAATTCAGTTACACCCTGAATCCTTTAAAGCCATAATATGATTTCATCTCCATCTTTGGAGAGACGTTAAATGATTTTTTTTGTATTGGCATCTCCATCTTGTAGCCAATTAACACATTTAAGTTTTCAGAAATCTTCTTCTAGTCGTAAGGTTTCACTATATTGGTTAATAAGATCAATTTCTAAATAATGTAGGAAGGTGCTTGTAGGGTATCTAGGTGACAGTTGAATCCCTTTTGTTCTAGCTAGGATGGTTTTTTTCTTAAAAATATTTCCAAAGGAAGATTTGTTCCATTCCTGGACTTGTTCAGTGAAATTCTCTATGGCATTAATGATATGCTTATTAGGGGTCCAATTATTAGAGACTAAAGTAGTGAATTGGGGGTGTGATGTCCAGATTATTTCAAAACAGAATATTTAATCTCTTTTATAATTTTTGTGTAAATTAATTAATAAAGGGCAATGATCGGAGTGTGTTCTAGGTAGATGTTGGACATAGGCTTCAGGAAACCTAGTAAGCCACTCATAATTCCCAACACATCTATCTAGATGCTCAAGAATCCTATTAGTAAACATTCTTTTGTTTGTCCATGTGTATCTACTACCTCTGTAACTTAAATTAATTAAATTACAATAATTAAGATATTGTATAAATTTATCACATCTTGTATTATTAATAGGATTTCCTTCAAAATTTTCATATGCCCGTACTACTTCATTAAAATCTCCTCCTATAAATCATGGCATGTGTATAGTATCATGCAACATTTTCATATTTTCCCAAAGAGTTGTACATGCACCTAAGTCAGTTTTTGCATAAATGGCAGAAAAAAGCCAAGTATAGGGATTTGGTGGTACCTGTACTATAGAGTGGATTTCCTGATGCATGATTGTCACTTGGTCCAAGTTGAATAGTTCATTGTTCCAAAGCCAAGTTATTCCTCCAGACTGTCCCTCTGTTGGTTCTTGAGCCATACTGTTAAATCCAAAGTCATCTCGCAGATGAGTATGACTCTGAAGGTGTATTTTCAGCAGTGCCACTAGTGCAGGCCGATGGTAGTTAATGAGTGAATGAAAGTTTCTTCAAAATTCTGGGAGTGTGCTCCCCTACAGTTCCAAAAGATAAACTGTATGGATCTATTGTACACTTGTGGTGGTGTAGGGTGTTGTGTTCCTTCCACCCCTATCTCCGTCATCTGGCTCAGTGATGGAATCATCACTATCCCATATTTCCCCACCTCTGGATTGGTTGTTAGCCTTATATTTAAGGAACAACTTTCGAGTTCCTGCGGGCAAATGATTACCACTTTTCTTTCGTACTATTCTTTGAGGTTGTAGGACCTATTCTCATTGAGCAAGCATAAAATTGGTCGTGTTTTCCCTATGTCCACCATCGTTGCAACCACTTCTAGTTGTGCGATTTTGTCGAGTTCATTGAGAGGGTGATGGGGTGAGGGTAGTAGACTAGTCGGTGGGGTGACTGGTTGATATGGTGATGTTTGTGCATGCATTGGTGTGGGCATGACTATCACTGCTTGTGGTTGGATCCATGGAATAAAGGAGTGAGTTGGTAGTTGTGGTGGGTAAAATGGGAGTTCCATAGCCGGTTGAGCTGGTGGGTATTGACTCTGTGGGTGCAGATGAGCTAGTTGTGGGTACAATGAGGGAATGAGGGAATGTGGGTGGTGTTGTGGTAGTTGGTTAGGGATGATGGTAGGTGCATTGTCCATAAGTATTGATTGTAGAGGTATACCCCCATCCTTATCCACTCCGTGACAATTTGAGCTACGTCCCGGATTCTGAATCATGGTGATCACGTCTTGACTGTCTATTTCTATTGTGAATGTTAATACATGGTCTTGTAGTCTCATTTCCAGCCATGAATATGGGTATTCTTTCAGGGTGATTGGATGTTGTAGTAGGTTTGTGTTGGTGAAGGAGGTGGTCCTCCGGTGTTGGAAGTTGAGTGGTGTTCTGTTCGTGGGTAAGAGGTGTAGGTACAATAGAGGCGTGACTTGTAGAAGTAGAGATTGAAGTGGAGTTTAATGATGAAGGGTCAGCGGATGAATTAATCTGAGAGGTTAATTTGTGCAGTTGATTTGATGTGGGTTTGGGTGGTGTATTTGGTGTTAAAGGGTGTGCACGTGACTGGTCTATGAGTGCAACCTGTGGTGTTTGATGGGCTGTAGGCTGTAATTTAGTTGGGTCAATGGAGTATTCGAGTAGTAATGGGCCAGTTGCAGTAGGCATTATAGGTGTATTGATGTGTTGTGTAGCTTGATGAAGGTGTTGACGACCAATGTTGACACTCCCTTTTAAAATTAATTTATTTATACTTAATGATTTGCAACAAATATTTTAAAATATTTTCTAAATCAATTATACATATTTTACAAAAAATTAAGTCTTAATAGTGTTGAAATTAATAATTTAGTATTATATAATTATAAATATGCCATTCTTACTATTTTAAGATTATTAAAATAACATTTATATACATTATATAGGTTTTATAATTCATCTAATAAGTTATTCCTTAATTTTTAGTTAATTAGTCTACTATTTCAATAATTCAAACTTAATGTCATAATTTGGAAAGTAAAGCATTTTTATAAATAATTAATTAATTACGGTAATTAGTAACATATTTGATAATTATAATTTCTACTATATTTATTAAAAATAATTAAGTTTATTAAAATTAATTTCAAAAGGTGTTAAAGACTAAAAGGCTATAGTTGCAATTCCCTAGTTAACTACAAAGTGGTTACTATTTAAATTATTTTTAGCGCAAATGCCAAGCCAAATCTGGACCTCACCCAGTCCAAACACCCCTTCCTCTCCACCTTGGCGATCCTGCTACCCTCTCTTAGCCAATCAAATTGCGCCATGTCACCGGTTATTCCCACTCACAAAACAAACACAAGTAATCTGAACCGTCGATCCAAATCATCAATGGTCCACGTTTATCCCTATTTTCTCTATTAATTATAACCTCCCACTAGATATTATCACAGTCGTTGGATCACACGGATCAACGGTTCCCGTATTCTTTCATAAAAATGTTTTAATTCCTGAATTAATTGGGTCGTTGATCTAAAGATCCAACCGCCCAGATCTCTTCCCTCAACTTTAGCCCAAAGACGAACTAACCTACCCCAAAGCGTAATCATTTCTCACACGAACTCAGTCGCCCCCTTTTCCCTTCCTCTCTCTATTCTCTGAACTCGCCATGATCAAATCAGTCACAGACCTTGCACAAATTTTGTGCAAGGTCACAAATCAAACGGAGAATCATCCTCTTTGCCTTCCCTATCCACGATTCTCGCTGGTTCTTTCCCGTTTCATCATTCAAAATTCAGAATCCCAAATCCGAAGCCCTAGACCAAATAACGCAAGATCAAGTCTTTAGAGATCCTTCCATGTTTGGTTAAATCTGTGGCATGCATGGGTGTTTCTCAGTGCTATTATGATTGTTCTTGGTCCAGAGGTCAAGCGAAGCGACCTCCAGACATTGAGGCTCTTACCTGATGGTTCTTGACTTCAATGATCAACTCTTCCTATCAGGTAAAAAACTTCATCATTTTCCCCTCTGTCTCCTTAGATTTTCCCCAATTTTGCTCACATCACCACCCTTCCGTCATCTTTCACTAAACAATTTGAATCCATTGAACCCTAAGGCTATCATGGCCACTATAAATTGGGGCTTTTAATTTTCTCACCTAACATATAAGAAGATACATACGAGAATCACCTAACAAACAAAAAACATCAATTTTAGTCTTGAGTAGTAAAAACATCAAACTAGGGTTCCTAACTAGTTTTGATTTCCTTTCCGGATTCTGAGCTTCACATTGGTCGAAGTTTGAGCTCTTGTTTCTCAACGGCTAAGAAAGGCTCATGTTTGGTTTGTTTCTCCTGCAAAAAAGGTCAGTGCATTCGACCTTTCTCCCTCTTTCTTTTAATTGCTGAAACTATATCCATTCTGTTATCATTTGTTGATTGTTTCAGCTTATAATGTTTTGTTGTTAATTTGTAATTGGTTGCCTCTGTTCATGACATGTTCATAATCAACTATTATACCCAGACATTATATGATTCAAGTGGAATACCAATTGCTTATTGTGTGCTAATAATGAATACTGCTCTAAGTAACTTGTATGATCAACCTCCTGTAATTAACTAAAGAATCTTGATGTTTCCTTACACTTATTTTGACTGTTCTGTTATGGCTTTCATGTTCACCTTATTGATTCTCCTTAGTGTTGTTTGTTAACCTATACTTGAAGTTATTTATCTGATAAAACAAACTAAGGATGGATATTAATACCTAAGGTCAAGTATAAAACTACCATTTTAACTTATGTATGGCGGTCTGAGATACATGAGTTGCTTTTCTTCTTTAATGTGTTCTTTTGTGACTCTAGAGAAATCAATGCAAGAGTCTTTGTCAACTCCCATAATTGTTTGATCACATCTGTGAGTTTCATTGCATGAGGTAATGCCTTAACAAACTAGAATGAGTTCTAATGAATCTCTGCATTCAAGTGTTGTCTGCTGCTATCTACTTAGTTTAAGCCATGCCAAGAAACCTGACTGAAATTACATCTGTTATGGTTGAATATCATCTGTTAAATTAGGTATTGCTGAACTTCATCATGATAGACTAGCTTGAATGAATATGATTTTTAAGAGAAAATACATAGTTGCCATTCCTAGTCTGGGCATGTTACACTCAGTTATTTGAATGGTTTCCTTTCTAACATGCTTCTATGATTCTGTTAAACTTCATGGCTGTGTGATCATGTCTTGATCTTCCTATGCGAACATATCCTGAATCAGTTGGACCCCTGTACTTGCTCTTTGTGTACTCTAAGGTTACTCCACATTTAGCTTAAGTCATAGAGACTGATTAAGATACATCTGTGGTGTTTAGGTTCATTTGTTGTGCTGCAATGCTAGACTAAGTTATATCATGACTAAGTCTTACACTTAACCTATATAATAGACTTTTAGTACCATGCTTTTCAATGTCTTTCCCTGAAACCTGTACGTAGTGATATGGTTGGTTTGACTCAACCAAGTTTTATGATGTTGTAGTACTATTGGAATATCCTATGTATTCTCTCTCTCCATCTCCCTCTCTCTTGAGTATTCTGTACTTATCTTGTTTCGTAAGCAACACTGCCTACCTCTCATGAATTATGTATACTCTTTCACTGTCTCTGAAATGAATAAGGCCTGACCTGTAAACTTAGAAATGAACTCTTCACTACCACCTATTTATGGTGATATACTTTAACCCTTAGTGAGATTAATATAAGTATAGAGTTAAGAGTTTTTAGAGAAAGAATCATGCCATGAGTGATCTGTTCATTTGCACCCCGGTTAGCACCCTCTAAGGATTACAACTGAAGATATCAACTTAAACAATTAATAGAAGTTTGAAATTAGTCTAGAGATACACCCTCAAACATATGTTGTTAGGATAATTAGATCATATGAACTAAATTATATGATCTATCTATTTCGGTTTACAAGGTGTTCTGCCCATGCTTGTCACGACCCCAAATCCACTAGTCGTGATGGCACCTAACCCAACCTGCTAGGTAAGCCAACTAGTAAGTATCCAATTCCAATGATATTAACAAGATAATTAAATGAAAGTAATTTACTGAATCTTATACATTTCCCAAGGACTGGTAGTACAAATCATGAGCTTCTAAGAATAGAATTCACAAAGCTGAAATGAAATAAATACATCGCCTGTTGAAAAGTACATAAATAGAGTTTTATAGATCTAAGGCTACCACGAACAAGAGGCAGCTACAACCGGGATGCAGGTACATCTTCAATCTAGCTCCCATCGATCACAGCAACATCAGTAGCCAACATCTGTACGCAAGGTGCAGAAGTGTAGTATGAGTACAACCGATGTATCTGCACCCCATGTACTCAGTAAGTAACAAACCTAACCTTAGGTTGAAAGTAGTGACGAACTAGAACAAAGGTCGGGTCCAATACCAATATCCCACAATAATTCATAACAACATAGTACAAGTAATAAAAGGAGTATCTCAAAAATAAAATGCTCAGCTCGTTCACAGTTCCAGAACATAGGCATGCTTCAAGTATCTCAGTAAAAACCCAAATCTTTTACCGAAATTGACAAACAATATGAGTAAGTTTGAAAACTGTAACTTTTCCCAAAAATCCTTTCAACAATCAATAAGATGTTTCATTTTCCTTTCAGATAGCAAGTGTAAGATGTCTCTCTATGCCCATATGTCAAAATGCATGAGAAGTCATAAATGACGTGATACTATACATCATGAGGAAAAATGCATCTCTATGCTTGTATGTCAAGTGTGCATGCCAAATGCGATGCAAATCAGTGATAAAGACCATATGCATACTCTCAGAATACCAATTCACTCAGTCCTCCCAGTCACTCAGTCCTCACAGTCACTCAGTCCTCCCAGTCACTCAGTCCTCACAGTCACTCAGTCCTCCCAATCACTCGGCACTCAGCACTCAAACTCAGTAGGTACATGCACTCACTGGGGGTGTGTACAGACTCCGGAGAGGCTCTTTCAGCCCAAGCACTATATCAAGCCAATCATGGCATAAAATCAATGAAACATGCTGCGGCGTACAACCAGATCCCATAAATATCCTCACAATCAGGCCCTCGGCTTCACTCGGTAATCAACCTCTCCAGTTTCTCGGGCTCTCAATGTCATGAAATATCAGCCCAAAATAATGATGTGATGTATCAATATGTAGCAACAAAGGCTGAGGTATGATATGAAATGAATGAACATGACTGAGTATGAAATTGCAATGTAAGCAAATAAATCAACAGCAGTAATGACCTCAATGGGTCCCAACAGATTAAGCACGTAGCCTAGGCATGGTTTCTAACATGAATCACAGCTCAATAGCCTTAGTATATAGATTTCATGGTTACAGATATGATCAGGTACTGTGTAATAATGGAATTACAACTTACACGGTGCACGCCCATACGCCCGTCACTTAGTATGTGCGTCACCTCAACACCAATCATATAACACGTAATTCGGGGTTTCATACCCTCAGCACAAAGTTTAGAAGTGTTACTTACTTCGAACAAGCCAATTCCAATATCAAGCAAGCCAAGCGATGCTCCAAAAATGCCATCTAGCACGTAGCGACCTCCGAACGGCTCAAAACTAGCCAAAAGCAACTCAAATACATCAAATAAATCCCAAGGCAACAATTCCAAATGAAAAAGGTCGAATATTTAATAAAAAGCCCAAAATCGGACAAAACATCCAACTCGGGCTCGTACCTCGAAATCCGAAAAAACTCACAAAATACGATAACCCATTCAATTACGAGTCCAACCATACTAATTTCACTCAAATTCGACTCCAAATCGATGTTCAAAACTCAAAAATTAACTTTATGAAACTTTAGGCTAAAACCCCCAAATTGCTCTTTTGGAACCCTCAATCAAGTATCAAAAATGAAGATTGATTCATGATATAAAATAAAAAATGAGTAGAGAACACTTACCCCAGTTCACATGGTAAAAATTGCCTCAAGAATCGACACAATCGGAGCTCCATAGATCCAAAAATGCAAAAATGGCCGAAACCCCCAAAATAGAGTACTTTATACTTATGCCCAGGCATCCTCTTATGCGAACGCGGGAAGTCCATCGCGTTTGCGATGAACAAAAAAGCACTGCCACCAAAAGCACTATGCGCTCGCGATACACCCCACGCGAACGCAATGACCACTAATGCAAAGCTTCGCGAATGCGACTCACCTTTCGCGATCGCATTGAAGAATTCTCCAACTCCCAGCTACCAAACTCAACACTACGCGAACACATAGCAATGGACGCGGAGTCGAAGACAAAAATATTCAACCCAGTACAAACACGACCTCAGAAGCGCGAACACGAAGAACAAATAGCTCCACTGACTGTAATGACCCGGCCGGTCGTTTTGAGTATTACAACCTCATTTCCTCATTTACTGCTCAAATTATACTTTACATTTGTTGTGTGAAATAACGAGGCAATTGGTTTGGGTCCGGTGAGGTTTTGGAATGAATTGAAACACTTAGTTCCAAGGTTTAAAGCTTAAGTTAAAATAGTGACCGGATGTCAACTTATATGTAAATGACCTCGGAATGGAGTTTTGATAATTCCAATAGCTCTGTATGGTGATTTTGGACTTAGAAGCGTGTCTGGAAAATTATTTGGAGGTACGTAGTGGAATTTGGCTTGAAATGCCGAAAGTTAAATTTTTGGGAAGTTTGACCCGGGGGTTGACTATTGGATATTGGGGTCGGAATCCGATTCTGGAAAGTGTAATAAGTCCATAATGTGAAATGTGACATGTGTGCAAAATTTGAAGTCATTCCGGATTTATTTGATGTGTTTCGGCACAAGATATAAAATTTGAAGCTTCAAAGTTCAATGAATTTGAATTGAGGTGTGATTCGTCGTTTCGATATTGTTATATGTGTTTTGAGGCCTCGAGTAGGTCCGTGTTATGTTATGGAACGTGTTGGTATATTTGGTTGAGGTCTCGAGGGCTTGGGTGTATTTTTGGATCATTGGTTGAGAGATTAATAAAGTTAAAAAATTTGAGAGTTTGGCTGTGGTCAATATCGGGTCAAGACGACATCTTTTCAGTATTTTGAGTGCGCGAGCAGGTCCGTAGCATGTTTTATGATTGAAATTCATATATGGTTTGTATCCGGGAGGTTCCAGATGAGTTTCAGGGTGAGTTTTGAGCAAGTCTGGGCATTACCAGAACTGAGGCATGATTTTGGTGCTTAAAATTTCGCTGAGGGTGGCAAAATTCCGCTGAGGGCGGCAGAATTTTGCTGAGGGCAGAGGAGGGGGCGCGGACCGCGTAAATTTGGCCGCGGAGGCGCTCCAGGGCAGATCTGCAGATTCGCTGGTCCGACTTCGGAAGCCTATATCTTTTGATATACAAGGAAGTTTGAGATGATTCAAAAACAAAAGTTGTAGCCCTTCGTATCTAGTTTCCAAAAATGTAAAGATGTCATCATTTGGACATCGGTAGAGAAAGGTATAGTCAAAATACTAAAGCCTGGCAGTGCAGCCTCAAGCTTTTCGTGGACGCACAAATTCTTCGCGTCCGCGGGACCTAGGGTGCGGCCGCGCTTGGAATTTTGCTGACCGCAAAATTGGAGATCAGAGGTGTACTATATATCCGAGGTTTAGGGTATTATTTCACATTTTGGACCTAGGGAGCTCGGTGTGTGGCGATTTTGTGAGGGTTTTTCAAGAAATTCATCGGGGTAAGTGATTCTAACTCGATTTTGGTTAATATACATGAAAATATCAATAATTTCATCATCTTATTAGTACTTTGAGGTGGAAATTTGGGAAAAATTGTAAATATTTCATAAAATGAATTTTTGAGATTTGAACACCGATTCAGAGTCGGATTTGAGTGAAATTAGTATGGTTGAACTCGTAATTGGATGGGTTGTTGGATTTTGTGAGTTTCATCGGATTCCTAGACATGGCCCCCACTGGTGATTTTTGGGGCGTAATTTCGGATTTTGTGGAAATATTAATATTTTGATATGGAATTAATTCCTATAAATTTTGTGGGCTGAATCAAATTAATTGTGACTAGATTCGAGCCGTTTGGAAGTTGATACGTGGAGAGTGGAATTGATGGAGTATTACTTAGCTTGCTCGGCATTGGATTTGGCTTGTTCGAGGTAAGTAACTCTTCTAATCTTGGAGCTGAGGGTATGAACCCTGAATATATGTATTAGTTGAATTGTTGGGAGGTGACACACATGCTAGATAACGGGTGTGTGGGAGTGCACTATAGAAATTGTGACATAAGTATTTCTGTGAAATTTTGTAGTTAAATAATCTTGGCATTCTCCATGCAGTTTTATGTGTTAAAGAAATTGAGGCAATGTGCCAGTATTTTGGGACCCACAATGGTCATATTGTTGTGAATTATTTGTTTAAATTAAAAATTCATACTCAGTCATATTCATTTTATTACATATTATATCTCAGTCTCTGTTGTTATTCATTGATGCATCATATCATCATTTTTGGGCTATTCTCATGACATTGTGAGCCCATGAGAGACTGGAGAGATTGATGACCGAGGGAGGCCGAGGGCCTGATTGTGAGGATATTTTGGGATCGGGATGCATGCCGCAGCAGGCCATATTAGCTTTATATATATTATTACTATTATATGGATTGGAGCTGCCCGCCTGCAGCAGGCCTTATTGGCTTATTATGGCACGTGAGTTGTCCGTGCAACACGTGAGTTGTCCGTGCAGATTATAGCGCTTGGGCTGTAGGAGCCCCTATGGAGTCTGTACACACCCCCAGTGAGCGCATGTACCTACTGAGTGCGAGTGCCGAGTGCCGGGTGCTGAGTGTCTGGGAGGCATGAGTGATTGTGAGGTATGCCCGAGTGGCAAGAGTGATTGTGAGGTATGCCCGAGTGGCACGAGTGACTGTGAGGTTTGCCCGAGGGGATTTATATGAGTGATGTTCTGCCCTAGGGGCTGTTTATGATTTTATCACTGCGTTGCATCGCATTGGCATGCACACATGACATACATGCATAGAGATGTATTTTCCTTATGCTGTACAACATCACATCATTCATGATTTCTCACATATTTTGACAGATGGGCATAATGATGCATTTATTTTACACGGGTTATCCGGAAGGAAAATAAAACATCTTATTTATTATTGAAAAGATTTTGGGAGAAATTAAGTATTTTCAAACTATTCATATTTTTGGCAACTTCGACAAACGATTTGGGTTTTCACTGATGTATTTGAAAGGAAAAACTATATTTTTTTGAAATAATGATTTGGCTAAATATTTTATCCATGAGTTACTTCTGGTATTATTTGCTTTATGTTGTTATGGATTGTTGTGGACTATTGGTTTTGGACCCGACCTTGGTGGAAGCTCGTCACTACTTTCAACCTACGGCTAGGTTTGTTACTTACTCAGTACATGGGGTCGGTTGTACTGATACTACACTTCTGCACATTGCGTGCAGATGTTGGCTGCTGTTGTTGCTGTGCTCGATGGTTGCGGGACTTGAAGATGTACCTGCATTCCTATTATAGCTGCCTCTTATTTAGGGTAGCCTTAGACTTATAAAAGCTTTGTTTATGTATTATTCAAACAGACTATGTATTTATTTCATTTTCGCTTTGTATACTCTATTCTTAGAAGCTCATGATTTGTACTACCAGTTCTTGGGGATTGTATAAGATTAAGACCTTTATTTACTTAAATTGCTTTAATAATCATTATTGGAATGGGATATTTGGTAATTGGCTTATCTAACGGGTTGGGTTAGGTGCCATCACGACTAGTTAGATTTTGGGTCATGACAAGGTGGTATCAGAGCTCTAGGTTCATAGGTTCTACAAGTCATAAGCAAGTGTCTAGTAGAGTTTTGCGGATCGATATGATGATGTCCATACTTATCTTCGAGCGGCTACAGGACATTTAGGATATATACTTCCCATCTTTCTTTCTTTATCGTGCGGAATTGATTCAGCTTAAGACATAACTCTTTAAATTCCTTCCACGTATTTGTATGTGCACATGAGCGCTCGGTATCAGCTGTGCATCGCCAGCTTGTGATTCTATGAACGAGGTTCGATGTGAGTATTCTGTATTTTGGTGATGGGCCAGTCTGGAGGACTTGAGGCCATGGTTAGACCGTAGCTTGAGCTCGGTAGCTTTAGTTGTAACCTGTACAATTGGACTCATATGTTCGGTAATGACCCTAAAGTGGAATTTGTGGCTCAATGAGCGGTGGAATGGCGGTATGATGGGTATGATGTGACCGCGAGATGTATTAAGATGATTTGAACATAACGAGAAGTGTTTCCTTGAAATGTAAAAGGAAGGCCATTGGGCGCTTGATTTTTGATTTGATGTGACGTAAAGTCTTGAGTATGAATGTTTTGAAGGATCTTTCACGTGTTTAAATTTTGGGATAAATTAAACTCTCATGTCTGGTTAATGAGTTTGGACTCAGATAAACTAAGTGATTTTGTAGTAATTGTGACAACGAAATGGGTATAACAAGATACCAATTTGAGGCTAAACAGGTGGGTTATACCCTGCGGAGTAATCTACGTAGGTATGTTCCTTATAGGTAAGTGGATAGTTACTTTTCCACCAGCAGGGCATATGTGTGGAGATTTGAATTTGAATATGACTGAGAAAGTTGACTTGAGTGTCAAGAGAATGATTGTGAGCTTAGCCGATGATTTGAGGTATTTTTATGGTTGGCGTTATATGAGCTTGAGAAAAATTTTTCGTTGAACTGACGGAAGTATTAAGGCAATAGTAGAGTATGGATATTGTGAGTTATGGAGTGTTTAAATTTATAGCTTTGAGCCAAGTGGGGGAGCCTGCTGCAGACGACTTAATTTCATGGTTATATATTAAATTTTAGTTTTGGTCAGAGGCACACTTGTGGATTAGATATGACTTGCAGAGGTGGAGTTTGAGAATGACTTGAGTAAACGTATTCTTGGATACATGTTATATTGTACTTTATGAGTATGTGAAAATCATGGGATGGGTGAGTTGTTATTTTCAAAATATGTAGTACGCAGGAGCATGGATTTGATTGGGGGTATTAAAGTAGAGTTACTTTTTTGAGTGTTGTTGTGCTAATGGGGCATGTGTCTTTTGGCCCATTTGGGCAGTGCAATTATATTTGAGCAAAGTGGGTGACTCTTGAGAAAATTCTAGTGGGTTTGAGAATTTTATATAGTAATTGAGAGTTTCTTTTGACTTGTGTATGGATAAAAGCTGATAATTACACTGGATGGTTCTTGGACTTGCGAAAATTCTGTATGACTATGGATTCTATGTTTCAGAGTGAGTGTTACAATTGTGGTATTTTTGAAGGTACTTAAGAAGAATACAGTTGCTTATGGGTCATAGGGCGTTGTGGTTCTATGCTAAGGTTTGTGGGGTGAGTTGTGGTTAAAGATTGTGGTGTTTTAGAAAGAAGAAGTATCAATTTCAAGACAAATTCGGAAGGGACTTGGAGAAAAAAAAAGACAACTGGGTAGTAAACTGGACCAGTATGGTAATGGTAGGATCAGTCCTTTTGGGTAATTACGATGTGGTAAGACTTTGCAGATGTTTTGGTGGCAATATTCTTGGGTTTGGTGACCTGCATGGCTTGATTATGTGCAAATGGATTCCAAAATATTCTTGATGGTTTCTACCTGTGTGGAAAACGTGTTGTGTGTTATGATTTCCTCTTGGAAGAAGCAAGAGAAAGGGTTCTAACTAATAAGGTATGTAAGTTGTTGGTGACTCAAAATTTATAATAGTCGAGAGGAGCACGAGCAACGTCTTCGGATTGTACTTTAGACTCTGAGAGATAGCCAGTTGTATGCCAAGTTTTCAAAGTGCAAACTTTGGTTGGACTGGGCTGCTTTCTTGGGGCACGTATTATCGGCAAAGGGCATTTAGGTGGATTCTAAGAAGGTTGAGGTAGTTCAGAACTAGCCTAGACCCACTTCAGCTACGGAGATCCGGCGTTTCTTGTGTTTGGCAGGTTAATATCGTCGGTTTGTATAGGGGTTTTCATCTATAGCAGCCCCATTGACGGGATTGACCCAGAAGGGTGCTCCGTTCGGATGGTCAAATGAGTGTGAGGGAAGCTTCCAGAAGCTCAAGATTGCTTTGACTACATCGCCGGTGTTGGTGTTTCCCATAGGTTCAGGATCTTATACGGTATATTGTGATGCATCTCGTGTTAGGCTCAGAGCAGTATTAATGTAGGATGGCAGGGTGATCGCATATGCGTCGCGGTAGTTGAGGGTCCAAGAGAAGAATTACACTGTTCACGATCTAGAGCTGGCAACCATTGTTCATGCGCTGAAGATCTGGAGGCATTACCTTTACGACGTGTCGTGTGAGGTTTTCACAGATCATCAGAGTCTACAATGTTTGTTCGAACAAAAGGATCTCAATTTGATGTAGAGGAGGTGGTTGGAGCTATTAAAAGACTATGATATCACCATCTTGTATCACCCCGGGAAGGCCAATGTGGTGGCCAACACCTTGAGTAGAAAGGCAGCAAGTATGGGTAGCCTTGCATATATTCCAGTGGATGAGGGACCGCTTGCATCAGATGTTCAAGTTTTGGCCAATCAGTTAGTGAGGTTGGATGTTTTAGAGCCCACTCGTGTTTTAGCTTGTACAGTTGCTTGGTTTTCTTTGTTTGAGTGCATCAGGAAGCGACAACATGATGACCCGCATTTGCTTGTCCTTAGGGATATAGTGCGGCACGGTGGTGCCAAGCAGGTTACGGTTGGAGATGATAGAGTTTTGAGGATTCAAGGTCGTATTTGTGTGCCTAATGTAGATGGGCTGCGTGAGTTAATTCTTGAGGAGGCCCACAGTTCCCGATATTCTATTCATCCAGGTGCCGCCAAAATATATCAAGATTTACGACAACATTATTGGTGGAGGAGAATGAAGGACATAGTTTCTTATGTAGCTCGGTGTTTAAATTGTTAGCAAGTGAAGTGTGAGCATCAGAGACCTGGTGGTTTGCTTCAGAAGTTAGAGATTCCTGAGTGGAAGTGGGAGCGTATCACTATGTATTTTGTTGTTGGACTCCCACAGACTCAGAGGAAGTTCAATACGGTATGGGTTATTATGGACTACTGACCAAGTCAGTGCATTTCATTCCTGTGGCGGTTACCTATTCATCAGAGCGGTTGGCTAAGATTTACAGCCGCGAGATTGCCCGTCTTCACGGTGTACCCGTGTCTTTCATTTCGGATCAAGGTACGCAGTTCACCTCGTACTTCTGGAGAGCGGTACAATGTGAGTTGGGCACACAGGTTGAGCTGAGCACAACATTTCATCCTTAGATGGACGGACAGTCCGAGCGCACTATTCAGATATTGGAGTATATGCTCCACGCTTGAGTTATAGATTTTGGGGATTCTTGGGATTTGTTTTTGCCACTTGTGGAGTTTGCCTACAATAACAACTATCATTCGAGCATTCAGATGGCTCCCTATGAGGCATTATACGGGAAGCGGTGCCGATCGCCAGTTGGATGGTTTGACCCGGGGGAGGCTCGATTGCTGGGTATAGATTTGGTACAAGATGCCTTGGATAAGGTCAAGATTATTCAGGATCGACATTGCACAGCTCAGTCTAGGCAGAAGAGTTATACCAACTGTAGAGTTTGTGATGTTGCATTCATGGTCGGGGAGAGAGTATTGCTTCGGGTTTCACCTATGAAGGGTGTGATGAGGTTCGGAAAGAAGGGCAAGTTGAGCCCTAGGTACATCGGACCCTTTGAGATTCTGGAGAGCGTGGGTGAGGTGGCTTACAGGCTTGCATTGCCACCTAGTTTATCAACAGTCCATCTAGTGTTCCATGTGTCAATGCTTCAGAAGTATCACGGAGATCCGTCCCATGTGTTAGACTTCAGGTCAGTCCAATTGGACAAGGATTTGACTTATGAGGAGGAGCCGGTTGCTATTCTAGCTCGACAAGTTCGACAGTTGAGATCTAAGAGTTATCCTTCAGTTAGAGTGTAGTGGAGAGGTCAGCCCATCGAGGCAGCAACTTGGGAGTCCGAGTCGGACATGCGGAGTAGATATCCACACCTTTTCACCAGCCCAGGTACTTGTTTATGTCCGTTCGAGGAAGAACGATTGTTTTAGAGGTGGAGAATGGGATGACCCGATAGGTCATCTAGAGTTTTTAACCTTAATTCTATGTTTCAAAGCCTCCAATAGCTTTTTTAATCCCTCCTCGATTTGCGTACATAGTCCGGGTGTTTTTCCGGATGGCTTTTATGTTAAAAATTGATAAAAATAAAATTGTGCCTTCAAAATTCATTTGACTTGATTTCGATTAATATTTTGAGCAAACGGACCTGGATCCGTATTTTGACGGTCCCGGAGAGTGCGTATTATGATTTGGGACCTGGGCGTCCCTAGCTCGAATTATCACTTTTTGTTGATATTTTGAAGTTTAAAGGCTTAATGAATCTAAGGTATGAGCAATGTTTGACTTTGTTGATACCGAGTCCGTATTTTGGTTTCAGAACTCGGTATAGGTCCATTACTATATTTATGACTTGTTTGCCAAATTTGGTTAGAAACGGAGTTGGTTTGACATGATTTGGACGTCCGGTTGTTAAAATAGAAATTCTAAAATTTCATTGAAAACTTCATTTGATTTGGTGTCCGATTCGTAATTCAAGGTGTTATTTTGGTGTTTTGTTCGCGCGAGCGAGTTTGTATCAGGTTTTTAGACTTGTGTGCATATTTGGTTTGGATCCTCGAGGGCTCAGGTGAGTTTCGGATAGCCTATGGACCTTTTAAACATAGAAAGTTTGCTGGTTTTTCATTTCTGCTGGTTTCTGGTATTTCCTTCTTCGCGGTCGCAAACGTGTTGACCAACTAGTTAATCGCGAACGTGTAGTGAAATAGAGGTGGGGACTAGGAGTTGACCAATGCTTTTCGCGAACGCAGCACAAGGCTCGCGAACGCGTAGGTTGGTGGGTGTAAGCCTTCGCGAACGCGAAGGGTATTTTCCGAATGCGTAGGCTATTTGAGCCGCTACTTCGCGATCGCGTCAGGCCTTTCACGAACGCGTAGAAGGCCTGACGCCCGGTGATTAAAAACAGGCCAAAAATGAGATTCTTTCATTTTCATAAACTCTCCATTAGAACTCGGCCTAGAGGTGATTTTTAAGAGAAAACTAAACATCAATTCATAGGTTTGTACACTTTAACTCATTTTCTTTCATTTCTAACATCACCCATTAATTCTAGCCCTAATCTTTGTTTTTCCATGGTAGAAAACTAGGGTTTTAGGAAGAATTGAGGGTTTTTGCAAATTAGGGATTTAGACCTCAAATTGAGGTCGGATTTCGAAACTAATTACATAATCGAGCTCGGGGGTGAATGAAAAAATGAATTTTGGTCCGAACCTTAGGTTCTGACCAAGCGGGCTCGGGGTCGATTTTTGACTTTTTGGGAAAAGTGTGGAAGTCCTAAATTTATGAATTATAATTGATTCCTTTAGCAATATTTGACATTATTGAGTCAATTGTGGTTAGATACGAGTGGTTGGAGACGGATTCTAGGGAAAAGGCTCTGATAGAGCTTTGAGTCAACTTTTGGAGCGAGGTAAGTGTCGTGGTTAACCGTGACTTGAGGGATTAGGACTTGTTTGCCTATTTGCTACTTGTTTAAATGTTGGATACAACGTATATGTGAGGTGACGAGTACTTATGCATTGTTATTGGGTTAAAGCATGCGGGTTTGACTTGTTTCTTGTAATTTATCTCTTTCTTTAATCCTGATATCCATGCTTAGACTAGTTAATTGACAAATTGATCATTTTTTCCATACTTATGAACTATCTGTGATAGTTGAGTATTGTTTCTGAAGTTGAGAATGGTATTATGGAACTATTGTTTACAGAAGACTTGATATTGCTTATTCCATCTCCCTATTGTTATATGTTCACCGTTACATGGTAAGGGAGAGTGGTTTAGCATGAAGGGTGATGCCGTACTGTATTTGAGATTTAAAGAATGAAGGGTGATGCCGTGCCGTATCTATTGATTCATGATGAAATTGAGAGTAAAAGCACGAAGGGTGATGCCGTGCCGTATTTATTATTTTATGGTGAGATGGAGAGTAAAAACACGAAGGGTAATGCCGTGCCGTTATTATCATTTCATAGTGAGGCTGAGAGTAAAATCACGAAGGGTGATGCTATGCAGTTTTATCCATTATGCTTGTTCATTTTGTTGATTTAAGGTTTATTGACTAATTCTTGTTATTATTCCCCACTGTAGTTACCGTATCCTTTACCCTTTTAGCATGCCCCCTCCAACTAGTACTTGTTAATTCTTTATTTGTTATTATATTGTACATATATTGCTGTTTGTACAGGTTTATTTACGTGGGTGTCCTGTCATAGCCTCATCACTACCTTATCGAGGTTAGGCTTGATATTTACGAGTATATTGGGTCGGTTGTACTCATACTACACTCTGTACTTCTTGTGCAGATTTAGGTACTGGTCCTAGCTGTCCGTGAGGCGTGCAAGCTCGGATTACTATTTGGAGACTCGAGGTAGATCTGCTGGCATCTGCAGACCTTGAAGTCCCCCTCCATTTCCCCTAGTTACTATTCTTTTCATTCGAGACAGTTGTATTTATTTCAAACCCTATTTTGTAGAGATTCTAGAAGCTCTTGAACTTGTGACTCCAGATCCAGGTTGTACTTAGATATTATTGGTTTTATGTCATTTGTATTCCATTTTAGTTTCTTTTCGGCTTAATTGGTTTTACTTAATTGAATTGATTGAAAATTGGCTTAAAGATCCTCTAACGTTGGCTTGCCTAGCAAGTGAAATGTTAGGCGCCATCAGGACCCCGAAGGAGGAAATTTCGAGTTGTGACAAGTTAGTATCAGAGCACTAGGTTACTTAGGTCTCATGAGTCATGAGAAAGCTTAGTAGAGTCTGAAGGATCGGTATAGAGACGTCTGTACTTATCTTCCAGAGGCTATGAAGTTTAGGAACAAATTTCACTTCTATTCTTCTCTATCGTGCGGTTTTATTCTATCATTGCTGATTGAACTCTTCTATTCTTGTCCTCCCATAGATGGCGAGAACTCGTGCAACATCTACAGCTGGATAGCAGTCGGAGCCCCCAGAGGCAGCTCCTACTAGGGGCAGAAGATGAGGCCGAGGTCGCGCCAGAGGCCAAGGCAGAGGCAGAGGCAGAGCTCAGCCTAAAGCTCGAGCACCAGCACCAGCACCAGCAGTGGAGCCTCATATAGATTTTGATGAGGAGGTTCCAGCTCAGACGGTACCTGTTGGACCAGCTCAGATACCAGAGGGGTTCATCGCCACCCCAGTGCTTCAGGACGCTCTAGTATGTTTGGTGGGCCTTATGGAGAGTGTGGCTCAGGCCGATACATTTCCTGTGGCACCATCCGTCTCTCAGGCTGAGGGAGGAACACAGACTCCCACTACTCACACTCCAGAGTAGATGGCTCCCCAGTATCAGTCTCCAGCAGCCCCGCTAGTTGGGGTAGTTTAGCCAGTTATTGCGGTACAGGATAGTGATAGGCCCTCCATGTCTTCTGAGGGCTTATTGAGACTCGACAAGTTCACAAAGCTCTTCCCAGTTCACTTCAGTGGTGCACCTTCTGAGGACCCATATGATTATCTTGACTTCTCCCATAAGGTGCTGCGGAACATGGGTATAGTTAAGACCAATGGGGTCGATTTTACTATATTTCAGATGACAGGTTGCGCCAAGAGGTGGTAGAGAGATTACATGTTGACCAGACCAGCTGGGTTGCCTACACTTACTTGGGAGCAGTGTTCACAGTTATTTCTAGAGACGCTTCTCCCTATCACTTTGAGAGAGGATTATCGCAGGCAGTTCGAGCATCTCCAGCAGCGCAGTATGACTGTTACTCAATACGAGACTCGTTTTGTGGATCTAGCCCATTATGCTCTCCGTTTGCTTCCTACTGAGAGAGAGAGAGAGAGAGATATAGAGAGAGAGAGAGAGAGAGAGAGAGGGTGAGGAGGTTTATTGATGGACTCGCTCACCCTATCAGGCTACAGATGGTAAAGGAGACTAGGAGTGAGATTTCCTTTGAGACGACTGCTAAATTTCCTAGGCGGATCGAGGTGGTTCTTGCTCAGGAGAGGGGCAGGGGTATGATAACAGGCCTCGTCATTCCGGTGGGTTCAGTGGCTCTTCTTATGGAGGCAGGGGTACTTTTGGTAGAGGCCATCCTCCCATGTAGTATCATTCAGCGCTCCAGGCATCTCATAGTGCTTCAGGTGGTCGTGGCCCTCATATGTCTCATCCTGATTAGCTAGCCTACAGTGCACCACCAGCTCCTATTAGTGCACCGCCGCTCCAGAGTTTTCAGGGTGGTTACTCAGGTCGACATGGTCAGCTTCAGGATTAGAAGTCACAATAGCCGAGGTCCCGTTATACTCGTGGTGACCCGAGGTACATTTCTAGATTTTTCCCTCGGGCAACGGGCATCTCATAGCAGCAGGGTTCTCGTGCCATGGTTCCAGCACCGGTTGCTTCACCGCTTGCTCACCCAGCTAGAAGTAGGGGTCAGATAGCTAGAGGTGGAGGTCAAGCTGTTAGAGGTGGAGGTTGGTCCGTTAGAGATGGAGCCCAGCCAGTTAGAGGTCATCCCAAGGACGTGGTTCAGAGTGGTGGGGCCCAGCCGTGATGTTATTCTTTCCTAGCCAAGCCTGAGGCTGAGTCATCTGACACTGTTATCACATGTATTGTTTCAGTTTTCCATAGGTATGCTTTGGTTCTATTTGATCCGGGCTCTACTTATTTCTACCTGTCATCCTACTTTGCTTCATATCTGGTTGTGCCTCGTGATTCTTTGAGTGCACCTGTGTATGTGTCCACATCTGTGGGAGATTTTGTTGCTGTAGATCGTGTCTATTATTTATCTGAGGTTACCATTGGGAGTCTTGAGACTAGCGTAGATCTTCTACTTCTTGATATGTTAGATTTTGATGTCATCTTGGGTATGGATTGGCCGTCACCTTATCATGCTATATTGGATTATCACGCCAAGACGGTGACCTTAGCCTTGCCGGGGTTGAATTGATTAGAGTGGAGGGGGACTCCTGGCCATGCTACCAGCAGGGTTATCTCTTATGTGAAGGCTAGGCATATGGTCGAGAAGGGGTGTCTAGCTTATTTGGCTTATGTCCGTGAATCTAGTACGGAGGTTCTTTCCATGGATTCAGTACCAGTTGTTCATGAGTTTCCAGAGATGTTTCCTGCAGATCTGCCGGGGATGCCACCCGACAGAGATATTGACTTTTGTATTGATTTGGCTCCGGGCACTCTGCCCATTTCTATTCTGCCGTACTGTATGCTCCCGCCAGAGTTGAAAGAACTAAAGGAGCAGTTGCAAGTTTTGCTTGATAAGGGATTCATTAGACCTAGTATCTCGCCCTGGGGTGAGCTTGTGTTGTTCGTGAAGATGAAGGATAGGTCGATGAGGACGTGCATAGATTATCGGCAGTTGAACAAAGTCACCATCAAGAACAAGTATCCATTGCCGATGATTGATGACTTATTTGATCAGCTTCAGGGTGCCAAGGTGTTTTCGAAGATTGATTTGAGGTATGGCTACCATCAATTAAGGATTAGGGCATCCGATGTCCCTAAGACAACTTTTCAGACTCGATATGAGCATTATGAGTTTCTAGTGATATAATTTGGGCTGACAAATGCCCAACAACATTTATGGATTTGATAAACCGGGTGTTCAATCCCTATCTGGATTCTTTCGTGATTGTTTTTATTGATGATATCTTGATCTACTCCCGTAGTCGAGAAAAGCACGAGTAGCATCTTCGGATTGTACTTTAGACTCTGAGAGATAGCCAGTTGTATGCCAAGTTTTCAAAGTGAGAACTTTGGTTGGATTGGGCCGCTTTCTTGGGGCACGTATTATCGGCAAAGGGCATTTAGGTGGATTCTAAGAAGATTGGGGCAGTTCAGAATTGGCCTAGAGCCACTTCAGCTATGAAGATTCGGAGTTTCTTGTGTTTGGCAGCTTAATACCGTCGATTTGTAGAGGGGTTTTCGTCTATAGCAACCCCATTGACGAGATTCACCCAGAAGGGTGCTCCGTTCGGATGGTCAGATGAGTGTGAGGGAAGCTTCTAGAAGCTCAAGATTGCTTTGACTACAACGCTGGTGTAGGTGTTGCCCACAGGTTTAGGATGTTATACGGTATATTATGATGCATCTCGTGTTGGGCTCGGAGCAGTATTGATGCAGGATGGCAGGGTCCATATACGTCGCGGCAGTTGAAGGTCCATGGGAAGAATTACCCTGTTCACGATCTAGAGCTGGTAGCCATTGGTCATGCGCTGAAGATTTGGAGGCATTACCTTTATGACATGTCGTGCGAGGTTTTCACGGATCATCAGAGTCTATAGTATTTGTTCAAATAAAAGGATCTCAATTTGAGGTAGAGGAGGTGGTTGGAGCTATTGGAAGACTATGATATCACCATCTTGTATCACCCCGAGAAGGCTAATGCGGTGGCTGACGCCTTGAGTAGAAAGGCAGCGAGTAAGGATAGCCTTGCGTACATTCCAGTCGGTGAGAGACCTCTTGCATCAGATGTTCAGGGTTTGGCCAATCAGTTCGTGAGGTTGGATATTTCAGAGCCCAGTCGTGTTCTAGCTTGTAGAGTCACTCGGTCTTCTTTGTTTGAGCGCATCAGGGAGTTGCAGTATGATGGACCTCATTTGCTTGCCGTTAGGGACATAGTGCGGCACGGTAGTGCCAAGAAGGTTATGGTTGGAGATGCTAGAGTTTTGATGATGTAGGGTGGTATTTGTGTGCCTGGCGTAGATAGGCTGCGTGAGTCGATTCTTAAAGAGGCCCACAGTTTTCGGTATTCTATTCATCCAGGTGCCGCAAAAATGTATCAATATTTGCGGCAACATTATTGGTGGAGGAGAATGAAGAAGGACATAGTTACTTATATAGCTCGGTTTTTAAATTGTCAGCAAGTGAAGTGTGAGCATCAGAGACCTGGTGGTTTGCTTCAGAAGTTAGAGATTCCTGAGTGGAAGTGGGAGCGTATCACTATGGATTTTGTTGTTGGACTCCCACAAACTTAGAGGAAGTTCGATGCGATATGGGTTATTGTGGAGAGGCTGACCAAGTCAGCGCATTTCATTCCTGTGGCGGTTAGCTATTCGTCAGAGCGGTTGGCTGAGATTTACATCCGCGAGATCGCCCGTCTTCACGGTGTGCCAGTGTCTTTGATTTTGGATTGAGGTACGCAGTTCACCTCGCACCTTTGGAGAGCGGTACAGCGTGAGTTGGGCATGCAGGTTGAGCTGAGCACAACATTTCATCCTCAGACAGACGGACAGTCCGAGCGCACTATTCAGATATTGGAGGATATGCTCCATGCTTATGTTATATATTTCGGGGGTTCTTGTGATAAAATCTTGCCATTTGCAGAGTTTGCCTACAACAACAGCTACAAGTCGAGTATTCAGGTGGCTCCCTATGAGGCATTATATGGGAGGCGGTGCCAATCGCCAGTTGGATGGTTTGAGCTGGGGGAGGCTCGGTTGTTGGGTATAGATTTGGTACAGGATGCCTTGGATAAGGTCAAGATTATTCAGGATCAACTTCGCACAACTCAGTCTAGGCAGAAGAGTTATGCCAACCGTAGAGTTCGTGACGTTGCATTCATGGTTGGGGGGAGAGTATTGCTTCGGGTTTCACCCATGAAGGGTGTGGCGAGGTTTGGAAAGAAGGGAAAGTTGAGCCCTAGGTACATCAGACCCTTTGAGATTCTGGAGAGCGTGGGTGAGGTGGCTTACAGGCTCGCATTGCCACCTAGTTTATCAGCAGTCCATCCAGTGTTCCATGTGTCTATACTTCAGAAGTATCACGGAGATCCGTCCCATGTGTTAGACTTTAGCTCAGTCCAATTGGACAAGGATTTGACTTATAAGGAGGAGCCGATTACTATTCTAGCCCGACAGGTTCGACAGTTGAGATCTAAGAGTTCCTTCAGTTAGAGCGCAGTGGAGAGGTCAGCCCATTGAGGCAGCAACTTGGGAGTCCGAGTCGGACATGCAGAGTAGATATCCATACCTTTTCATCAGCCCAGGTACTTTTTTATGTTTCAAAGCCTCCAATTGCTTCCTTAAGCCTTCCTCTATTTGCATGCGCAATCCGGGTGTTTTTCCGGAAGGCTTTTATGCTAAAAATTGATAAAAATGAAATTTTACCTTAAAAACCATTTGAGTTGACTTCAGTCAATAGTTTGAGCAAACGGACCCGGATCCATATTTGGAAGGTCCCAGTGGGTCCGTATCGTGATTTGGGACTTGGGCGTTGCCCGGAATCAAATTAGGAGGTCCCTAGCTCGGGTTATCGCTTTCGTCAAAATTTTGAAGTTTAAAGGCTTAATGAATCTAAGGTATGACCAATGTTTGACTTTGTTGATACCGGATTCATATTTTGGTTTCGAAACTCTGTATAGGTCCATTATTATATTTATGACTTGTCTGCCCAATCTGGTGAGAAACGGAGTTAGTTTGACGTGATTCGGACGTCCGGTTGTTAAAATAGAAATTCTAAAATTTCATTGAAAACTTCATTTGATTTGGTGTCCGATTTGTAATTCTAGGTGTTATTTTGGTGNATTTCATTCCTGTGGCGGTTACCTATTCGTCAGAGCGGTTGGCTGAGATTTACATCCGCGAGATCGCCCGTTTTCACGGTGTGCCAGTGTCTTTGATTTTGGATTGAGGTACGCAGTTCACCTCGCACCTTTGGAGAGCGGTACAGCGTGAGTTGGGCATGCAGGTTGAGCTGAGCACAACATTTCATCCTCAGACAGACGGACAGTCCGAGCGCACTATTCAGATATTGGAGGATATGCTCCATGCTTATGTTATATATTTCGGGGGTTCTTGTGATAAAATCTTGCCATTTGCAGAGTTTGCCTACAACAACAGCTACAAGTCGAGTATTCAGGTGGCTCCCTATGAGGCATTATATGGGAGGCGGTGCCAATCGCCAGTTGGATGGTTTGAGCTGGGGGAGGCTCGGTTGTTGGGTATAGATTTGGTACAGGATGCCTTGGATAAGGTCAAGATTATTCAGGATCAACTTCGCACAACTCAGTCTAGGCAGAAGAGTTATGCCAACCGTAGAGTTCGTGACGTTGCATTCATGGTTGGGGGGAGAGTATTGCTTCGGGTTTCACCCATGAAGGGTGTGGCGAGGTTTGGAAAGAAGGGAAAGTTGAGCCCTAGGTACATCAGACCCTTTGAGATTCTGGAGAGCGTGGGTGAGGTGGCTTACAGGCTCGCATTGCCACCTAGTTTATCAGCAGTCCATCCAGTGTTCCATGTGTCTATACTTCAGAAGTATCACGGAGATCCGTCCCATGTGTTAGACTTTAGCTCAGTCCAATTGGACAAGGATTTGACTTATAAGGAGGAGCCGATTACTATTCTAGCCCGACAGGTTCGACAGTTGAGATCTAAGAGTTCCTTCAGTTAGAGCGCAGTGGAGAGGTCAGCCCATTGAGGCAGCAACTTGGGAGTCCGAGTCGGACATGCAGAGTAGATATCCATACCTTTTCATCAGCCCAGGTACTTTTTTATGTTTCAAAGCCTCCAATTGCTTCCTTAAGCCTTCCTCTATTTGCATGCGCAATCCGGGTGTTTTTCCGGAAGGCTTTTATGCTAAAAATTGATAAAAATGAAATTTTACCTTAAAAACCATTTGAGTTGACTTCAGTCAATAGTTTGAGCAAACGGACCCGGATCCATATTTGGAAGGTCCCAGTGGGTCCGTATCGTGATTTGGGACTTGGGCGTTGCCCGGAATCAAATTAGGAGGTCCCTAGCTCGGGTTATCGCTTTCGTCAAAATTTTGAAGTTTAAAGGCTTAATGAATCTAAGGTATGACCAATGTTTGACTTTGTTGATACCGGATTCATATTTTGGTTTCGAAACTCTGTATAGGTCCATTATTATATTTATGACTTGTCTGCCCAATCTGGTGAGAAACGGAGTTAGTTTGACGTGATTCGGACGTCCGGTTGTTAAAATAGAAATTCTAAAATTTCATTGAAAACTTCATTTGATTTGGTGTCCGATTTGTAATTCTAGGTGTTATTTTGGTGTTTTGGTCACGCGAGCGAGTTTGTATCAGGTGTTTGGACTTTTTTGCATATTTGGTTTGGATCCCCGAGGGCTCAGGTGAGTTTCGATAGCCTACGGACCTTTTGAACTTAGAAAGTTTGCTAGTTTTTCACTTATGCTGGTTTCTCGTGTTTCCTTCTTCGCGGTCGTGAATATACTCCCGTGAACGCAACCAGTCAATCGCGAACGCGTAGTGAAATAGGGGTGGGGTCTGGGAGTTGACCAATACTCTTCGCGAATGCGGCACAAGGCCCGCGAACGCGTAGGTTGGTGGGTGTAAGCCTCCGCGAACGCGAAGGGTATTTCGCGAAGGTGTAGGCTATTTGAGCCGCTACTTCGTGATCGCGTCAAGCCCTTCGCGAACACGAAGAAGGCCTGACGTCCAGTGATTAAAAACAAACTTAAAATGGGATTCTTTCATGTTTTCATAAATTCTCCATTAGAGCTCGGCCTAGAGGTGATTTTTAAAAGAAAACTCAACATCAATTAAAAGATTTGTACACTTTAACTCATTTTTTCCATTTCTAACATCACCCATTAATTTCTAGCCCTAATCTATGTTCTTCCATGGTAGAAATCTAGGGATTTAGGGGGAATTGAGGGTTTTTGCAAATTAGGGATTTAGATCTCAAATTGAGGTCGGATTCTGAAACTAATTACATAATCGGGCTCGGGGAGTGAATGGAAAAATGGATTTTGGTCCGAACCATAGGTTTTGACCAAGCGGGTCCGGGGTCGATTTTTGATTTTTTGGGAAAAAGTGTGGAAGTCCTAAATTTATGCATTCTAATTGATTCCTTTAGCAATAAATGACATTATTGAGTCAATTGTGGTTAGATACGAGTGGTTTGGAGATGGATTCTAGGGAAAAGTTTAGAGCGAGGTAAGTATCGTGGTTAACCTTGACTTGAGTGATTAGGACTTGTTTGCCTATTTGCTACTTGTTTAAATGTTGGATACAACGTATATGTGAGGTGACGAGTACTTATGCGTTGTTATTGGGTTAAAGCATGAGGGTGTGACTTGTTTCTTCTAATTTATCTCTTTCTTTGATCCTGATATCCATGCTTAGACTAGTTAATTGATAAATTGATTGTTCTTTCCGTACGTCTGAACTATCTATGATAGGTGGGTATTGTTTCTGAAGTTGAGATTGGTATTGTGGAACTATTGTTTGCAGAAGACTTGATATTGCTTATTCCATCTCCCTATTGTTATATGTTCACTATTACATGGTAAGGGAGAGTGTTAAAGCATGAAGGGTGATACCGTGCCGTATCTATTGATTCATGATGAAATTGAGAGTCAAAGCACGAAGGGTGATGTCGTGCCGTATTTATCATTTTATGGTGATATTGAGAGTAAAAGTACGAAGGGTGATGCTGTGCAGTTTTATCCGTTATGCTTGTTCATTTTGTTGATTGAAGGTTTATTGACTGATTCTTGTTATTATTCCCTGCTGTACTTACCGTATCTTATACCCCTTTCGCATGCCCCCTCCCACTAGTACTTGTAAATTCTTTATTTGTTATTATGTTGTACATATATTTCTGTCTGTACAGGTTTATTTACGTGGGTGTCCTGTCATAGCCTCGTCACTACCTCGTCGAGGTTAGGCTCGACACTTACGGAGTACATTGGGTCGGTTGTACTCATACTATACTCTGCACTTATTGTGCAAATTTTGGTACTGGTCCCAGCTGTTCGTGAGGCGTACCAGCTCGGATTGGCATTTGGAGACTCGAGGTAGATCTGCTGGCATCTGCAGACCTTGAAGTCCCATTCCATTTCCCCTATTTACCGTTCTTTTCATTCGAGACATTTGTATTTATTTCAAACCCTATTTTTTAGAGATTCTAGAAGCTCGTGAACTTGTGTCTCCAGATCCGGGTTGTCCTTAGATATTATTGGTTTTATATCATTTGTATTCCGTTTTTGTTTCTTTTCGGCTTAATTGGTTTTACTTAATTGAATTGATTGAAAATTGGCTTAAAGATCCTCTAATGTTGGCTTGTCTAGCAAGTGAAAGTTAGGCGCCATCATGACCCCGAAGGTAGAAATTCCGAGTCATGACAAGTTGGTGTCAGAGCA